>APFE031012520.1:71827-127639 GCA_000404065.3 Pinus taeda | reverse complement strand
AGAACATCGTCCGCCAGACATAACCGAATTCCGCTCAAAGCTCTAGCATCCATCTCATCCCATTCATCCTCCGTCATGGAAGCAGGTCTTTTGTTTTTCCCCAACAGTGCTTTCGCCACACCTTGTTGAACCAGCAGATCGTGCATCTTCACCTTCCAGATCTCAAAATTATTCTTGCCATTAAATTTCTCAATTTTGAAATGGGCACTTTGATTTTTCGCCATTTTGTATCAAAAAATCCAATAATCTCCAATATCCAACCAGCAAAAAAAAAATTTGCCAATGCCTTTGATTTTACACAAAAATCTGCCTATGTCTTTGATTTAAAAAAAAAATCTGCCTGTGCCTTTGTGCTTATCCCAAACAAAAACTGTCTTTTGCACTTCACAAACAAACAAAAAAAAAAAATTCTTGTTTACACTTGTTGTTTTTTATTTGCACCACTCAATTCCAAAAAATGCCTGTTTATCAATTTTCCTTTCTAATCATGGACCCTAGTCTTGAAAATCAACGGAATTTATAAAACTGCCTTTTATTAAACTGCGTTTTCTTTTTTAAATCAATGACTGAGGGTTGTATCCAAAACACACTGCATTTTTGCAACAAGTAACTGACTGACTGTCATGTAAAATTCGTAGACTGCCCCTGCGTTTTTTTTTTTATAATTGCGCTGTTTCATGTAAACACTTGAACGCTGCCCAACGAAACTCAAAAGGAGTCACTGGTTTGTTTTAACAAACAAAAAAAAAGAATAACGGGTACCGCTGTTTATTTACATGGTATTATTTACTGCTGAGCCACCGAAAGAAAAAATTTTGATTTAAATCCAAAGAATATGAACAGGTCTCCTGGCGTTTGTAGACCATACACAACATGCTTTATCAAACAACAGTTTTCATATCTTTGCATACTCCTGGCGTTTGTAGACCATACACAACGCAACATTCACAACACAATGCTTTCAAAAAACTATGCAGGTTTCTCCCGCACCTTTAAAACAGTCCACGCACCATTTAATAATATTACCCAGCAGCAGTATTATTATTACGCACCAACAAAAAACATACCATGTCAACATCGTGCTCCATGGCTCCGCGCGCAGGTAGTGTTGCTGTTCTTCACGCGCACAAAAGCAATACGCCCCTTAGGCTTCAAGCTCAGCTTTTCTCCAGGCGGCAGCGCACAACAACCTCTGCTCCACTCGAACAGCAAACAAACTTCCTCAGCGCTCCAGCACAGCCAGCGCTCCACGTCAAGCAGTCAGACACACCAGCACCTCCAACATGCTCTGATACCAATTGTTGGATCAGGTGCAGCAAACAAATAGACACAGCAGAAGATCAAACACATAAGACAATATTTAACGTGGTTCACCCAACCAATCTGGGCTACGTCCACCAAACATAGGCATCAGGAATATATTAATCAAAACTTTGGAGATTACATCAAGAAATCCTCACACTCTCTCCCAGCTATCTGTATGACAACCTATTTTATAGTAGAGAGAATCTAACTGCTCTCACATCAAATTTAGGATGCATTAATTTGCTCCCAACAACCTGGAGATAATCCAGCAACAGATTTTCTATTGTTGTCACCTACAGAGATTTCTGCCTATTTCAGTTCAAACAGAAAATCTCAACAATTATAACCGAAGGTGATGGGAGAAGAGCATACTAAAAAGAAGAGGCTAATCCGTTTCTCGTTGTATAAGATTATTCTAGGTTCTAGAAGTGCATGTTCACTGTTTTCCTTTGGAAGGTATGGAGAAAGCTTTCTTTTCTCTCCTTTGCAATTTTATTGGTAGGAAACATTTTATTTCTCTAACGTACACGGTACTTAAATCAGGGCAAGTTTGGACACCTTAGATTGTTCACAAAGTCTTGATTTTATGTTTATATGTTGTGATTGTTAAGAACGAATGCGACAAACTTTCATCTCTGTTTCTACTGATATTGGGTGGCCCATGAGGCAAGGGCATAAATTGTGGTGCATTGTATCTCTAGTTCTACTTTTTATTTTTCTTTATTTGCCTGTTTGTTACAGCAAATGTGCATTCATTTCATTGCATAGAGCATTTTATAAAGTAAGATTCACATAAGATATGCAAGGATATACGAGGAGGATAAATGTGGTAGTGTCATAGATTGCATAAGAACATATGACATACAGGTTTGATGGTAACTCACTATTCTTACCTTAGACAATAGACTTTGAAAAGATGTCCATCCTATATGTAACAAATTTGTGTTTTAAAGATTTTTTGAATTGCTAACTCGGGATTTTGAAGTCAAGACTTTTTACTAAATTCCTTTTCCAGATACCTTAGAGATGTAACTGTTGTTGTACTTAGCTATTGTCTAACAATTATAAAAGTTAGTGAATTCCAAATTGTAGGACATATGTTGGAAAGTCAATTTTTCGTTGTTCCTAGAATTTTAGAGTTGACCTTTACAGTATTATTATAAAACCTTGATCATTGACAGCGATTTCTAAATTATAGTTTTGCAAATGGACATCGCTCCCAGAGTAAAAAAATTCAATGTTCAGGAAGAAAGAGTACGGGGTGTTGTGGGGTGAAGTTTGGGGGTGGGTCTACGGATCAAAACATCTCTTCTTGTTCATCACATGGTAAACCATGCTCAACCACTCTGTAGTGAACCATTTTGTGGGAACATGTTCCATTCTTATTTAATTGGAGTTCTTCTTCATTCGAAGATGCTTCTGCCTAGACAATTTTAGGTTCTGCAACTAGCGGTTTGAGATAGTCGACAGAAATTTAGATTGTTGCACCTAGCTATGAATCCATTCATCTCATCAATTAAGCGCATTGCTTTTGTGAAAATGTGTTTCCTTGTTGCTTTGGGATATTTGATTTTTGCTATTTTCCCTGAGAGAAGTGAGGTGCACTCTACAGCCAGGGGTGCAGGGGACATTGAGCGTGTGTCATATCACCTGTATAATGTTGATAAAATAAAATGAGAGAAAAGGCAATGTCATATGTGTATAAATTCCATAAAAATTCTGAACTGCTTGAATGAACAAATCTGAACCTAGCTTGTAACTCAAGACACAGAATTTTCTCTACTAATTTTTAAGCGGAATAAGAACAGAAATAACACAGTCACACAATATCAAAACACTTGTTTTTCTAGGGAACCCAACTGGGAAAACCCTGTGCTTGATTGAGAATTTTATTGATAGAAAAATGAGCAATAGATCTCTTAAAAAACAAGATTGTTTCAATAGGAACCAATCTGGTTTTCTCTGCTTGTACTAAGCTGAAGCCTGAAACACTCCTTGCAAGACTTTGATCCCTGCTTTCCTATTTTCTTTCTCAAGTCCCAAGGAAATTCTCCTATAAATCTGCGCACAAGCCTCTCTTGGTATGCTGATCCTCTCACAAGTTCTCACACACAAACGCAAATCTGTGTTCTCTACTGCCTTGTGTCACCAAATCGTGCTCACAAGACAATTGAATAACAATGTGCCTTGATCCTCCTTTTAAGCTTTTGGAATAAGCTACATCTGGCAAGTCTTTATTTTAGGAAATCGAACTGCTGGTTCAAGAGTTAACAAAGGCTATCAAGTTGTTGTAACTTGTCCTGCCTTAATTTAAAAGTTAAGGTTCTCTTAGCTCATCCTTTCCCAAACTAACTCGCACTAGAAGACAACCACTGAGCCTTTCACATCTGCACTAGTCAAACTGCTTTTATGCATATGTCCTAACTTTTGGGAATTCGCCCTAAATTTTAGGAACTTGTCCTAATTTTTAGGAATTAGTTCCTAACTTATAGGAATTGGTTCCTAACTTATATGTACTTGTGCATGCTAAGGAAAAACTGCTTTTGGTCTCTTTGACTAAGGCACAAGTCAAAGAAGGTCCTTTCTCGGTACTGTTTTCAACAATATGTACAATGTCAAAAGAAAAAGAAGGAAGAGCCAATTTCTTATTTCTTTTAAACTAGCATAGAGCCATCTCAACTCTTATTCTTTTAAGTAGGGAGAGGTTTGCATGTGGTTATTTTAATCCTTCTTGGTCATTAAGAGATCTGAGGTTAAGATGGATCTATGGTTTCCACCTACATTTATTGGTTTTGAGGAAGAGCTTATCCAAGTTAGGCGATCATCTATCTTTTTTATTTAGAAAGATCAATTTCTGATGTTTATGTGCTTATTCTTTGCCTTTCTTTGGTAATTTTTTTGCAAAATTCTTTCAAAATTGTTCATTTGAGATGCTTGTTTGTTATACAATGCATATACTCCTATTCTTCTTTGTGTAACTTAGATGCAAGCTTATTGTCATTGCTCCTTTCCTTTATGTTTTTTCTGTTGTAAAGCAGACATGTTGCATAATTTAGATGAAAGCTTAATGTCATTGCTCCTTTCTTTTATGCTTTTTCTGTTGCAAGGCAGACATGAGGACTGCCTAGATGGGAATGGTTTCAGAATCCAGATTAAGGGCACATTCTTAGAATGTGTAGTCCAGAATCCAGATTGCTCTTCTGGCTACTTGCCACAAGGTTTTTTGTTTATTGGATGTTTAGTTTTGCTTGTTTGTGTCTCCATCTGCCAGCTGTATCATCCTTTCTTTTTTACTCTTGCTGGATATTTCTTTTCTACATTTTGGTTTATTTCTAGGTTTATAGAAATGTATTAAAGGAATATTTAGAAGGCATGTCACCTTGTTTGACCTGGTGCAACTAAGCTTTTTGGATTTCCTGAGCTTGAAATGTCACATGTTTTGAAGTGTTCATGAAGTAATAGGGATCTCCTGCCAAAGGGATACCTAGTCATTTTAATTCTAACTGCTGATTTTTCAAATTATTCTGAGGAACACATTATTGAAAGAGACATTGGGAATGTGCTGGAAGAGTAGTGAAGTTACAAGCTTTCAGGCTATGGGATCGTGGAAGGCATTATCACATAAGTAAGTCAAACTTACATCCTTTTTATGTTTTGAAAGAGACATTGGGAATGTGCTGGAAGAGTAGTGAAGTTGCAAGCTTTCAGGCTATGGGATCGTGGAAGGCATTATCACATAAGTAAGTCAAACTTACATCCTTTTTATGTTTCGATGAGTGAGATTATTGTTGGGACTTGAGACTTTGTTGTGGTATATGATTTCAAAAGGGTTCTATCTACAAATATAGAGACAGAGATTTAAAGCCTCAATAAAATAGAAAATGCCATGGTGTAATTCCGTTAGTTAGAACATTACTTGTAGCAAGAATCAGCATTGGTTTGGTTGTTAGTACTTTCTTTTCATGCAATCATGTAACAGTCCTTGCAATTTTGTTTTGTTTTGATATCAAAATGATTGGAAATCCTCCCTCTGCCTTTGAGTGGCCATCTTATTCCATAATTTGTGTTCTACTTCAACTAGGGAATGCAGGTTTATTAGAAGAAAAATGTTCCAAGTGCATTTGATAGAAATATTTTATATATGATTGCATGGGTGCTGCTTATGCTCTCCCCCATCAACCACCTTTGTACACAGAAAATAAAATTGTTGCACCTCTACATTTATAATTTTAAAAATATTAAACTAGTTGCATCCACACCCAGACCTGCACTTAGCCATGCCATGCATCATTGGCCTTATTCTTTGAGCATTTTAGTCACCATCTGCATAAATTTGATAATGGGAGGGATTCATGTGTGATTTCCATTTTTCTGATCTATGCATATGCTCCGTGTAGGATTTTCCTTCGATGATGCATTCTAATGTCTATAGTTAAAAATGTAAATTATTTAGTCAATGTTTGTGAGAACATTATTACACCATGCCACACTTCACTTGTGGTTTCAATGTGTAGCTTTACTGTCAAAAATATATACACAATCTAAGTTCATTTTGCTAGCTGTCTGTAGTAGCTCTTTAAATCAAATCACCCATAAGAGCATGTGATGAGGCATGTAGTTGCAAATATTGAGGGAGAAGTTCTCCCTCTTATAAGCATGGGGAGTGCTCTCTTCTTGAACAAATTCTAGTATGTGCTTGTACAAAGATACGTGAGTATAAAGAGTCAAGTTCTCATCCGTCTTCTAGTGATGCTTAGAATAGTCTAACATAAACCTTTGTGTGGCAAGGTGAATATCATGTTTAAGATTATATGATAGATCTGGTGCATGAAGATGAACTTATGATAGTGAATAAGAACTATAAGGATTTCGCTTATATTTTCCCTACATGAAGAGGGCAGCCATGGAGGCAATTTTAGGCGAAAGCCCTGAATCCATGGCTTTATTGGAGATTTAAAGAAACTAGAACTCCTACAGACCAACACTTCTTCATTTGAAGAACAATTTCATGAGTTGATCTAGACTATTTTGAATCAGATAAAGGTGATCAAATAGCAATCAAGCTAAGTTACCAGAGTTCAGATCCGGATATGGATACAAATACGGACTCGAATTCCCCAGTTTTTTGAAAAGCCAGGATCCGGATACGGCAAGACGGCAAGTACAGACAATATAAAATATTTTATAATTTTTAAAAACTAAATTTATATGAAAATAAAAAATAAAAATATAAAAATAGAAACATATATTACTTCTTAAATATATAGTTTTTATGTATAATATTTATAGAAATATTTGTTAGATAAATAATATCAGAATTAATATATTATTGATAAATATTAATTAAATTATATTCAATAAAAATTATATTTAAAATTTAAAATATAAAACTTCTATATATAATACTTTTAAAATAATTATTAATTTATTAAAATTAATTTTCATTAATATTCAAACATTAATTACTTTATATTATATTTAAAATAAATGACCATTAAAGTTATTTTATATTTAAATTAAATGACCATTAACCATTATTATATTTAAATTAAATAATCATTAAAATTACTTTATATTTAAATTAAATGACCATTAAAGTTACTTTATGGAACTTACTTTATGAATCTCGCTTTTTTACACTTTAAATAAAAATAAAACTTAATTAGAATATCTAAATGGTCATAGATTATAATTTATAATTTGGTCAACCAAAGAAAAATAAAACTTAATTAGAATATCTAAATGGTCGTAGATTATAATTTATAATTTGGTCAACCAGAGAAAAAATTAATGAACTATTGCAGCCAACTCCCTTGTTAATTATTCGCTACGCTGGTTTTTCTTTACATTATCATGTGATTCATACGCTGACTTGGAATTTTGTGCTGACGTCAAACAGTTTTAGACATGGACAGATGCTAGGTGGATCCGAATCCGAATCTATCTCCGATATGGGGTTCCAACAATTGGGGCTAACAGATCTGGTAACATAGCAATCAAGTAAATTGGCTAGATTAGAGGGATGCCTCTTAAACATAACCCACATAGTTTCAAATCAAAAGAACATAGTCGAATCCCGAACCAATAGTATAAATGGTTAGAATCATAATTACTTGTTGTTAGCCTTTAGTGTATTAGACATGTCAAAGGTAACTAAAACTCTTAAGGTATATATCTCAGCTAGCCTAGAAAGCTAAAAAGAGCTAGTCTCCAAGATCAAAATAATGGATACCAACTAGTCTCAAATTGTCAAAGGAAACGGCAACTCAAAACCACCACCCATGGTAGCTAGCTGTACTGATTCAAGCCAAGTTTGAAGAAGAGAGACTGTAATGTACCTTAAATCTTAATATCAAAACTAGGGTCTATTGGTTTAACATTTTGTAGATGATAGGGTTATGTAAATAAAAATTTAACACATTAAAACTAGCTATAACATAGAAACTCTATTTTTTAATTACTACAATAGATTTTGGCTAGTCAAGATAAGATCAAGCTTTCAATCTTCTAATGCAAGGTTGAATTGGTAATTTCTCTAGACAAAATTAAGCTTCAAATTTCAATTTAATTAGAATTAGCAACCCACAATTTGCCACATATATCTTTTCAAGAGTTTGAATCTTAAGCATGGATAGTGTTGTCAGTTGTAACATCAAATGACGAAGTCAAAACTTTTGGCTTTTGGGCTCATTTATGCAAAACCTTCTAAATTTTGGTCATTCCAATCCAATGAGTGTTTGAAAATATCCCATTTTTTCATATAAAAAACCACCCCTTCAAAATTTTTGGCTTTATGCCTCATTTATGGAAAACCTACTAAATTCTGGTCATTCCAATCAGCATGGAAAAAGTCGGGATTAAATCCCAAAAATCCGAAATATTTTTATTTATTTATTTATTTTTTCTCAGGAAAACGATTAAATTGGCCAACTTTTCGCAGACTTTTTCACTGTCGAAAAAATCGCGATTTAATCGAATTAATTCCGATTTTATCGGGAGTCGATTGAAAAGTTGGCCATCTCTCCTAGGCTGCGGATAAGAGGCCGAAAAGGCCGAAAAAAACATATTTGTTTGATGTTTTTGCTTCCATTCATGCCTGTGGAGAGAGTCGTTCTTTTCCATTGGCCAAGAGGAGGAGATTTGCTAGTTTTGTGGTGGGGATTTGGAGATTTGTCCACTCGTCAACGTGAGAGATTCTAAATGCCAAATTGATGCTGCCAGGTATGTATTTTAATTTATCTCTTAGCCTTTTTTACACAAATGGCTTCTTAAATCTTTCTATAATTCTATTAGTTTGTTTATATCTTATTTTTACTTAGAATTTTGAGAGAGAAACATTGTTTAGAATCTAGATTGAAGCAAAACTTCAACTTTCAAGAATAAAATGACAAAAATTCAAACCCTTGTTCACTAAATCTGAGTGTTTTCAAGTGATTGAGAAGAGGCATTTAAAATTTAAAATCAATAATTGCATTTGTGCTTGCTTCTTATGTGATGGGAAATTTTTAATTTGTTTCAATTTTTTTTGTGCCCAGGGTCAAATTCAAGTTCAAAGTTTAAAACAAAATGCCAAGGCTTTTGGACGCGGTGTGGGAATATGTTGAACTTGATACTATACCCGAATCTGGGGGGATCAATAGAATGTATTTGACTTGCAAGTTGTGTGGCAAGCATATGTCAGGAGGTATCAACAAATTAAAATTCCATTTGGGGCAAATTCTGAGGCAAAATGTTGATCTTTGCCCAAATATATCTCCAGAAATCATCCGACGGGCCTGTTGTGGCCACCAACAACCCCCCTCCTTATGAAGTGTTATTGCTAATACTAAATAGTGGGGACCCTCAGTAAAAAATTAAAAAAAAATCAATTAGTGTTATATTTCCTTGAAACTTGCAACATCATGGACTTAGGAAAATACCTTTGAAGAATCCAAAAACCTAAGTTTCATAATGAAGAAAGTAAATTCACTCCTTAAGGGATATCGCATCGCGTAAAGAATGATAGGGTACCTTCTAATGAGTTAAAATGATAAAAAACGCGAGATTGCGACGCAAAACTTCATCGCATCGCATACATTAAAGAAACACTCACATTGAAAAATTTTAAAATCGCCGATATGCGATATCGCATATCGCGCATCGCAAAAATCACATGAGTTACACATAAGGATTATAACGATTAAGCGATCTGCGATATTGCGATACTGCGATACTACGAAGTTGTGATGTTGCGATACTGCGACCTTGCGATAAAACAACACGATGAAATTGCGATATTGCGATACTGCGATCTGTGATATCGCAAAGCAAAATCGCAGGACCTCTCCATCGCAGTTGGTTTTGGCTCATTATTCGAGAAAACTTTTTCTAAGCCAAGAACTGGTCACGCATTTTAATGCGAATTAATGAGTTGTTGCCAGTTGTTAATGAAGTATGGTGTTGTATTTTTCGAATAACTAGTTCACGTAAGGTAGCATGTTTTGCATATCTTCAGCATTTAAAGTTTTCCTGTCATTATTTTTTATCATTACTTCCACCTCAAATGTAAATTGCAGGAACGAAGGACAAAGCGTTATACAAGGTAGCATGCAGAAAACTATGAGGAGGAAAGACAGTGCTCCAATGTCCATTTCGGAAGGCACACTTAATCCACTTAAGGGAGAGAAAGAGCCGCAGAACTCTTCTGAGGCATCCATCACAGATTTCTCATATATAGCCATGGTTGAATGGGTACTGAACGATGTTGATACCAGAAACAAACAGTTTAATTCTCAGGGTCAAGAGCTCACGGAATCACTATTTTTACAAATTTTGAGCTTTATACCCAATGAGAGAAAAAGGCACAAGAGGCGAAAAACGCATCAGGGAAGCCTGGATCAAGAAACAGAGGCAGTTTCCGATGCACGATTAGCGCTAGCGCTAATTGCGCATCGCTGAGAAAACTTGCTCGAAAAGGAAGGCTCCTAATTACTCAATCACCTGCAAGTCCTGAAAATTGCAAGAAAGCAGCGATAGAAACAACTGGAATCAGAAAACTAAAGGAAAAGCAGAAGCAGTCCAAGGGTTAACCAAGTTGAAATGGGATTATTACCAGGTATACATGGTAATGCCACATAGTCATTGGATGTCTCTCAAGTATATCATCAATTTTACTGAGAAGATAATGCCAGCTCTTTCCGATTCTGTTTGCTTAACTCAACCAAAGACGGAAGACAGTCAGCCGACTCCACTCAAGAAAATACTGAATGCTTGCGACGTTAAAGAGCAAATTTAGAAATAGTTAGATATTAGATTTAATTTTAGAAATAGTTTTGCTTACAAAGAGGACGGTCATTTAAACTGAATCCTCAATTTTTGTAAATAAGTTATTTAGTTAGTAGTATTTAAACCCTTCTCATGCATTTAGAGAGGGGTCCAGAAATTTATCAAAAACTTGTCCTCAGAACATGCACTTGTGCACCCTGAGAGGAGGTTTTGGTGAATGAATGGAACAAGGTTTATTTGATATTTGCATTTGATATCTGCTACTGATGTTGCACTTCTGTACTCTTAATGGATGTTAAATCAAGGAGAGATAAATCAATTGTCACTTGAAGCTCATGAGTAGGACTAGTTATAAATGGTACTTTTATCTCTTAACCATTTTTGCTTATGCATTAAAGTGATATTTAGTTTTCAGTTGTTTATATATTACAACATGGATGCTTGAGTTATCATTTGGCACTTTTGTACGGTGATAACTATTTGTTTATGTTTAGTGTATGAATAGCTCATTTATGCGATAAGTTTTCACAACTCTTTCGTCTAACTTCTTATACGAAGTAGTTCATCTTTATTGAATTCTTTTCTTATAATAGCTGAATGATCTTTATTACCAGTTATTATTTGAAATCTTTTTAGATCACATAGAAGAAAGATCATATCCCGGGTTAGCATAAATTTTGATGTTTTTCTGTTTATTAGAATACAACAGCATAGTATTAGATTAGAATTAGGATAGACGTATTCCATTTAGAACAGAAATACCCATCTTTCTCACACACACACACTGAATTGGGAAACTGGTCCCATATCCCCAGTCGAACCTGCTATACCAAATGGATAAGGAGCTGCCAACCAAGGTCCGGACCGGGTGGGTATCCCCCTTGTTGTTGACTCGATTTTCGGGGCCTTCAACATATTTGGCGCTAAAAGGAGGGCCGAAACATGTTGTCTGTTGGATTTTTTTTTCAATTTTAACATTTGAATTACGATGTCCTCTCTTAAACTTCCAATTTGGAGTTGCATCCATGTTCGTGCATCTTCCAACACTCCACTCGAAGTGGTAAGACTATTGTCTCAGGTAAAATTCAATGGTAAGAGAAATTCTTTTGCTTTTAATCATGCCCTTCAATTTATTCAAGGTGTTTCAAATTCTAATTTTCAAGGAATTGACGAAGGCATTTTATGCAGAATTTTTACTCTCACATTTGTAGCAGAAGCTAGAAAATGGTGTAGAACCCTTCTGGTTGCCTCAATTCACAGCTAGGATCAATTTGTCATAGTTTTCGTTTGTAAATTCAACTACTATGATTATGATCAGGTATATGATGAAATTGAATATCTACGAAAAGAAGATGAGTCTGTTAGAGATTTTAATATTCGATTTCATCTAAATCGTTTAAAATTTGATATTGAGAATGATCCCATAACTGAAGAATCATTAGATTGTGTTGATCATAATTATTCACTGCCTCCTATTCCCGACTCATATGAAATTAATCCAAGATTTGTTTAATTCCCTTCCGACATAAATGAGAAATCCAATTTGAATGAGCAAATTAACTGGGATGAAAAAGTTTTACAAAGCTTAGAAGACATTTATGATCGAATACAAGAAGACAAAAGCAGTAATTTTGGAAGAAAGGTCACTTTGGAATCTGAAAGCAACTTGGAGGCAAATTCAGAAAATATGGTCACAACTCAACAAATGAAGGTAAAAAATATCATGCCAACAGCTGAACAAATTTCTGAATCTTTCCATGATAAGCGAATCCCAAGTTCAGGAAAGCCAAGTAATCTTCTTCCAAAAAACACGAGCACACCAAGGTATGATCTAAAGCCTAAAATCTATGATGAACATAGTGCACAAGAGTTTTCAAAAAAAGATATTTCTTGCATTACTTCAGAATCACATTTTTCTGTTTATCCTGATATTTTTCCCCTCTCAATATTAATGATATTTTAGAAAATATAGAGGCTGGTCTTAATGAATCAACATTAAGTGGTTTTCAAGATAAAGAAACAATTGGAGAACATTCTTTTGCCATTAACAGACATGAAATCCTTATTCCTCGTTGTTTGAATATACTGGATGAAACTGAAAAGAAACCTAGGGAATCCTGTGAAGTCATTTATGATGATTACTTTGACATTGAAGATGTTGATTTATCTCGAGAGAATCAATAGGAACTTAAAATAATATCTGAGAATGAGAGGTATTTTAAATTAGAAACTATTTCAACTGATCCTCATTCTAAAGCAGCAAATCATCTACATGATTTCATTACCCAAGAAAATATTCGAGTCTATGATTCATATCATGACCAAGCTTTCATGCCTGTTCATAATCATGATTCCCTTTCTAAATCACAATATGGGAGTCGAGATCACTCAAATTCTATAATCGTAGCCAATCCTTGTGAAAGAGAAATCATTACAAAACAATCCCAACTGTGTTATAACTCCAGTCGTACAGATAATGATTTTCTTTTATTTTTTTCTTCTTACCTATTTTGTACAAAAACAAATTTGTTTTCAGATTTTAATTTTCAGACTTTTGATCCATTACACTGGCATACTGAAAACCATACTATCAGACAGTCAATTGATGTATGGCCCTATTGGAAAACTGAAGTTTTTCAAGAGCATGAGAAGCTATTTCAATTTCATCCTCAATCAATGTCAATGATTGATCAAAAGCTTCCATCCTATCAAAGACAATATAACCAAAAGGATGTGTTAGTTAACAATTTTTCATTTCATTTGAGAGATTTCCATCCATCCTTCATTGATTCACTTAAAGAAATATGTTTGGAAGCGTTTCTTTCACGAGAAATTGTCAAAAGTTTAACTTTTGCACGTAACACTAATAATAACTTCCAGGCCTTTGAATCCAAAAATTAATATCTTCAATCTGGCCTGTCATCTCTTCCATTGAACATTTATCAGTCGTTAATAGAAATCCATCCAGATTTCTACGATCCAATAGGTATTCAATTGGAAAGAAAATTTCATAAGAAGGAAATTCTAAATAAAATTCTAACAATAGTTGTATATTCTTGTTCCACATTTAATGTTCTAAGTTCAATAAGAGTTTTGTTTCTAGTACTAATTTTTGAACTGAATATATATGCAGGAACATAAATGAGAAAATGGTTACACTGGAAATATGATTACACCTAGTCAATTTCAAGTATATTGTTAGAATAGGAGTAGAATTAGTTTAATTAGTCTATAGGTCAAAAATAAATGAGGTAATTAGCCCTTTTCACATTTTATAAGTATACAAGAAAAATTACCTCTCATTGGAAAGTTTTTTGATCATCCTCAAAGCAATTCCCCCATAATAAAACCAGTTGTGAATGGTTACATTAGGCATTTACGAAAAAGACACCAACTCTCTTTTAGATTTTGATTTTTTGTTTGTATAAATAGCAAATCTTTTGGAAAATTGATCTTTATTATTGAAAGATACAGTTAAAAACTCTAACCAAGATATGACACTAGTTTCAACTCCATAAAATTTGATGAAAATAACCTTTAGTGAAGAAATTGTTTTATATCAGTGCAATGAAAGGTATCAATAACAAAATAAGGATTCTCTGTAGAACAGCTACTTCCAAAAACTCTATCATTGTCATCCAGAGCTATCTAAAGGAAACAATGACTTCCTCCCTGTTAAGGAAATCACAACTTTCAGAGGGACAATCCAAGGATACACTTCATCTTGAAGAATGAGAGGTCTCATCACGAGCCGGCTTATCATAATCATAGATATTATAACTTGCTGACTTTGCGAAATACTGCATACCACAACAGGGCAATCACTCAAGATTATTACAATCAAGAGGCAAGGGGTCTCATCACGAGCTAGCTTGTTCAGCAAAATTATAAATCGAGTGAATGACTGTGTCATAAATTGGCTATCAAACCAAGACATTATTCTTTAAGAATAAAAAGAAAATCAAAGCAATAAGTGTGGATGTGAATTCTTCTTTGAGAATTGTAGGTTTCTTTAAGTAGGATACAGGATCATTGCTGGGTAATGGGTAACCCTGTCGAGGCTATAAACCCCTGCTGGCAGCAGAGGCTCTACCAGCGACAAATGAGCATATTTAAAACTGGTTTACAGAGAAGACTTTGTTTTATTTTTACAAACCAAGTAATGGCTGATCTAAACACAAGGACTAACTTGAGGGAGCAAATAATCAAAGTTGAAAATAACTGAAACAAAATGTCATTGACAGGTTAGAGCATAATGTACTTTATCTTTCCATAATAAAGTTTAATTTTTTGAAAAATTTTCTGTTTTGGAAGCTGAAAAAATTCAATAGAAACACAGAGATAATTGGTTCTTCCAAGTGAATCGCCAATTGTTGTTGGCCACCAAAAACCCCCCTCCTTATGAAGTGTTATTATAAGTGGGGACCCTCAGTAAAAATCTAAAAAATCAATTAGTGTTATATTTCCTTTTAGATGAAACTTACAACATCATGGACTTAGGAAAATACCTTGAAGAATCTAAAAAAACTAAGTTTCATAATGAAGAAAGTAAAATTCACTCCTTAAGAGATATCGCATCGCTCAAACAATGATAGGGTACCTTCTAATGAGTTAAAATGATAAAAAAACGCGAGATTGCGACGCGAAACTTCATCGCATCGCATACATTAAAGAAACACTCACATTGAAAAACTTTAAAAATCGTCGATATGTGATATCGCATATCGCACGTCACAAAAATCACATGAATTACACATAAGGATTATAACGATCTGCGATACTGCGATACTGCGACACTGCGAAGTTACGATCTGCGATACTGCGACACTGCGAAGTTGCGATGTTGCGATATTGTGACACTGCGACCTTGCGATAGAACAACACGATGAAATTGCGATTTGCGATATCGCAAAGCAAAATCACAGGACCTCTCCATCGCAGTTGGTTCTGGCTCATTACTCGAGAAAATTTTTTAAGCCAAGAATTGGTCATGCATTTTAATGTGAATTAATGAGTTGTTGCTAGTTGTTAATGAAGTATGGTGTTGTGTTTTTCGAAGAACTAGTTCACGTAAGGTGGCATGTTTTGCATATCTTCGGCATTTAAATTTTTCTTGTCATTATTTTTTATCATTACTTCCACCTCAAATGTAAACTACAGGAAAGAAGGACAAAGCGTTATACAAGGCAATATGCAGAAAACTATGAGGAGGAAAGGCAGCACTCCAATGTCCATTTCGGAAGGCACACCTAATCCACTTAAGGGAGAAAAAGGGCCGCAGAACTCTTCTAAGGCATCCATCACATATTTCTCATATACATCCATGGTTGAATGGGTACTGAACGATGCTGATACCAGAAATAGACAGTTTTAATTCTCAAGGTCAAGAGCTCACGAAATCACTATTTTTACAGATTTTGAGTTTTATACCCAATGAGGCGCAAGAGGCAAAAAACGCATCAGGGAAGCCCGGATCAAGAAACAGAGGTAGTTTCCGATGCGCGATTAGCACATCGCTGAGAAAACTTGCTCGAAAAGTAAGGCTCCTAATTATTCAGTCACCTGCAAGCCCCGAAAATTGCAAGAAAGCAGCGATAGAAACAAACTGGAAACAGAAGACTAAAGGAAAAACAGAAGCGGTCCAAGGGTTAACCAAGTTGAAATGGGATTTTTACCAGGTATACATGGTAATGCCACATAGTCATTAGATGACTCTCAAGTATATCATCAATTTTACTGAGAAGATAATGCCGGCTCTTGTCGATTCTGTTTGCTTAACTCAACGAAAGACGGAAGACAGTCAGCTGACTCCACTTAGGAAAATACTCAATGCTTGCGACGTTAAGGAGCAAATTTAGAAATAGTTAGATATTAGATTTAATTTTAGAAATAGTTTTTCTTAGAAAGAGGACGGTCATTTAAACCGAATCCTCAATTTCTGTAAATAAGTTATTTAGTTAGTAGTACTTAAACCCTTCTCATGCATTTAGAGAAGGGTCCAGAAATTTATCAAAAACTTGTCCTCAGAATATGCACTTTTGCACCCTCAGAGGAGGTTTTGGTGAATGAATGGAACAGGGTTTATTTGATATTTGCATTTGATATCTGCTACTGATGTTGCACTTCTGTACTCTTAATAGATGTTGAATCAAAGAGAGATAAATCAATCATTGTTTGAAGCTCATGAGTAGGACTAGTTATAAATGGTACTTTTATCTCTTAACCATTTCTGCTTATACGTTAAAGCGATATTCAGTTTTCAGTTATTTATATGTTACAGCATGAATGTCTGAGTTATCATTTGGCACTTTTGTACGGTGATAACTATTTGTTTATGTTTAGTGTATGAATAGCTCGTTTATGCGATAAGTTTTAACAACTGTTTCGTCTAACTTCTTATACGAAGTAGCTCATTTTTTTCGAATTCTTTTCTTACGATAGCTGAATGATCTTTATTACTAGTTATTGCATGAAATCTTTGTAGATCGCATAGAAGAAAGACCATACCCTGGGTTAGCATAAATTTCTATGTTTTTCTGGTTATTAGAATACATAGCATAGCATTAGATTAGATAGTAGTATTCCAGTCCGAACAGAAACACCCTTCTTTCACACACACACATACACTGAATTGGGAAACTGGTCCCAGATCCCCAGTCAGACCCACTATACCAAACAGATAAGGAGCTGCCAACCAAGGTCCGAACCGCGCGGGTATCCCCCTTGTTGTCGACCCGATTTTCGGGGCCTTCAACAGGTATTATGTTGAATCTTCCTGTGCAACTCTAGTTGTTGCATCCATATCAACATTTTTAAACTATCATGATCTTACTACCATGTGCTACCCCTTTCTCATTAGTTTGAGAGTTTTCATTACTTACTTAGTCACAACTATGTTTGCAGCTGACATATTTGAGATCAAGGTTGTGAAGGAAATTGAGCCTTCATTGAAACAATCCCTTATTATCTCCACAGTAGTGATGACCATTGGCATTGTGGGACAGGAAATTAATGTTATATTCGGGTTGGATTTGGGATACAAATTTGTTAGTATTTCCATATTTGATATTGCAGTAAGAATTTTTATCAATTTTAGTTTGGCTTCCATGTATGGTATTGTAGTAGCTTCTTTGTTCATGCTAAAAAAAATTGCAATAATGATTGGCCATTGATGTATATGGACCCATAAGTGACAATGCTAGTGGAATCGTTGAGCTGGTTGGCATGAGTCATAAGATCCATGAAAGGAATGATGCCCTTGATGCAGCTAAAAACACTACTATTGCCATTGGAAAGGTCTTTTCTATTGGTTCAATTGTGTTGGTAACATTTGAAATTTTTGGAGCCTTTGGAGGATATTTATTGCCACTTTATCTATTATTGCAGCACCTTTACACACACTGACAAGTGTAAAGAAAGTCTTTCAATGGGGAGGAGAGTAGTATAAGTCCTTCGAAACAGTGAAAGAAAAAATCAGTGCCGCACCGGTCTTGGCCTTACCAGATCTCCAACAGCCATTCGAGATCGAGATAGATGCCAGCGGATATGCCATGAGAGTTGTACTGATGTAGCAAAAGAAGCCGATATGTTACCATTCAGAGAAATTCTCTCAGGCTGTGATAAACTATCCCACTTATGACAAGGAGTTATATGCCTTAGTCCAGAGTGTGAAAAAGTGGAAACACTACCTGATCGGCAAGGAGACCATCATCCATACGGATCATCAGCCCTTGCAGTATCTTCAGCCACAAACCAAGTTGTAACAAGCTCGTCATTTCAGGTGGATGGGTTTTCTTCAGCAATTTCATCTGGTAATAAAGTATAAGAAGGGCACTAGCAATAAAGTGGTCTATATGCTATCTCACCCTCCTATTTCTGCTTCTGTTATTTTGCATAATGCTTCGTTATCTTTTGAAATTTATGCTGAACAATATGCTAATGATGATGACTTTATGGAGATTTATGAAAAAGTAACCCATGGTTCACAGGTGGACAACTATCACTTGTAGGGAAAACTGTTGTATCACCTTGGAAAATTGTGCATACCCATAGGGGAAAGGGTACATGTAATCTGAGAGGCCCACACCTCCCTTGTGTCTGGTCATTTTGTTGTTGAAAAAACTTTGTGTCATGTACAAATATTTTTCTTTTGGCCTCATATGAAGAACATTGTGACTCGCTATGTAAAGCGATGTGTGATGTGTTCTGTTTCAAAGCCCTCTAATAGAAAATTCGGGCTCTAAACACCACTCCCTATTCCGAGTTGTCTATGGGAAAGTGTGTCGATGGATTTTGAAGGAAGTTTGCCTTTGTCTAGAAAAGGTCACGACTATTTGTATGTTGTCGTTGACTGTTTTAGTAAGATGTGTATTTTAATGCCTTGTAAAAAGTAGATCACTGCAGAGCATACTACTTATCTTTTCTTTTAGCATGTTTGGGTCCATTTTGGGTTGCCCACATTGATTGTGTCAGATTAGGACTCTCGCTTTATCGAAGAGTTTTGGACCAGCTTGTGGAAGATTATGGACACCATGCTGAAAAGAAGCATGACATTTCATCCACAGACTGACGGACAGACAAAGGTTGTCAACCGCACCGTCGTACACTTGTTGTGAGGCTATTGTGGAAAACATCCTAAGTTGTGGGATGTTAGGTCCCTATAATACTAGTGATTCCCCCATTACTATTGTCACTGTATCCCTTATTGTTATTGTTGTGCCCCTATTGTCCCCATATTATTATTATTGTGCCCCATAGAAGCCCACTATTGTTATTTTTGTGCCCTTATATTATTATTGTTAGGTCGGCTTTGGTTATATTGTGACCCCTTAGACTCCTATATATAGAAAAGAGGTTTTGTCATTTTTATCATCCAAGAATTGTTCATTTGTGTAATGTAAAGGAGGTTTCCCCCTTGAAGAGCTTGTTTCTAAGTCGTTGATCTATCTTTTCTATATTTTTGTAAGTTGGTTTCATAACATTTGGTATCAGAGATTTGGATTCTAGGGTTTCATTGCTCCAAATAGGTCATCGTGGAATTTTCGCTATAACTTTTTCGCTATGAAGTTCCAGAAGTTAAACAAAAAACCCATTTGAGAAGAAATCGGTCTGAACCTCGGATCTGAACTTCAGATCTTGTCTTGCTATATTTTCGGAGCTATGATATGAGGAATTTAGGGTTTTTGCAAGCTCCATAATTTCATCTCAAACATGTCATCGTGGAAGTTTCGCTATAAATTTTTTTCTACAAAGGTTCAGACTCTGAAATTAAAACCCATTTGAGCTGAAATCTTGATGAAGCTCTGGTCCAAATTTAAGACATTGTCTCGCTATATTTTTGGAAATATAATCTGAGGAAGTTAGGGATTTTGCAGACTCTTGAATTATATTCTAAATAGGTGACCTTGGAAAAATCGTCATAACTTTCTCTCTAAGCATCAGATTGAAATTTCGTAAGAAGTTTCAGAAAGAGGACGGATTGTACATTTTTGCATATTGATTTTAGGTTCGAAGGTCGAAACAATAACACGTGGAACTTCGTACAAGTTTTCTCTACTGAATAAGTATATAAGCAGGTCATCTTGGGAGGTGGGGAATAACTCTTTCTTGGAGAATCCAATTTCGATTAAACTGGTGGCATTAGAAAGAGGGCATAGAGTGATATTGCAGGTCACAATTTCAGACCTTGGAGATCCAAAATTACAAAGTTACAGTCGTTCAATATTGAGCTCCTACATAGTGAAAAAAGGTGTGTAGTTTTTTAAAATTTTGCATAAGTTTGGTTTAAAAAATTAGTTTGAAGGAATTCAAAGGGCATAATGAAGAATTACTATCAGTAATTGATGCCCCAAAGAAAAAAATGGAAACACCTAGTAAACAACTTGAAATCTCTAGCATGACTCATGAAGAAGAGGAAGAAATGCAACATGATATATCAAAATTACGAGAATAAGTGCAACAAATTTCACTCGCACAAAAAGTGACAGAAGCTAAGATCGATGGTTTAAAGAAAGATGTAGAAGCTAAGTTGTATGGCGTGGAAGCTAAGATGGATGACTTAAAGAAAGACGTGAAAGCTAAGATGGAAGATTTGATAAAATTTCTACAAGAAATGCTTACTAATGGCGAAAAGGTAGTAAAGGAAACTCATGATGTGAACAAAATAAATGTTAATCATGATTTCGTAGACTCTAACGTTGGATCTAAGAAACACCATGTTCCAAAGATCGATATGAGGAAGTTTAATGGCAAGGATCCTGCAACATGGATACTACAGATGGAGCAATTTTTCGATCTCCATAATGTCCAAAACACACAAAAGGTACACATTGCAACTTTATATTTGGAACCAAATCAGTTTGTATGGTATCGATGGCTTTGCTCCCATAAACAAATTGTCACTTGGGCTATTTTTATGGATGAAATGATAACGCATTATGAGGATACAAAAAGCAACACTTTTTTTAGGCAATTGATAAATCTCAAACAAAAGGGTTCAATGATGGAGCACATTGAGGACTTCCAAAAATTGAATATAAGGGTAAAAGATACTCTAGAGGAGCATATGATTGAAGTGTTCATTGGGACTTTAAAGGATAACATCCAACATGAGGTTCACCTTTGGGAACTTGATTCATTGGAGAAGGCATTTAGGTTGGCAAGAAAAAATGAAAGAATAATTATCAGATTGATCCAAGTAGATCTCCAGACACTAGTGGCATGAAAAAGAATCAAAATTCAAAGTGGTAGTAAGTCGATTACCTTGACATCGTCGCCTTGATTCCAATGGCATGAACGACACTCCAATCCGATTCCGTATGAAGAAGATAGAGGCAGTCAAAGTTTGGGGTTGACTTACCCATGTGACAGGCTTAAGGAGGCGCAATTTGGCAAGAATCCAACATCAGAATTCGGCCAATTTTCTGGGCGAAATTGTGGGTCCGTTAATTTGTGTAATATCGCCTAAGGTTCTGGAAAATTCCTAAGTGGGTGGTGGTTATTTATTTTTAAGTAAAAAATATAAACAAATATGGGGTGGGAGACCATGACCCCACCGCACCTGGAACCTCCATAACAAAAATGATATTAAATGGGGTGGGCAGCCATGACCCCGCCACCCCCCGGAGTCCACCAACAAAAAAATATATGCATATGATGGGGGCGCGGGCTATTTATAAATTTTTATTAATAAAAAATTAATTTAATATTAAGATATCAATCATTAAGACAAAATTTTGAATCCAGAAAAATCCGAATTCCAACCGATATCTCCGGCCAATTTGTACTTTAATTTTGAATGTGTCATTCACCCACAACTTTATCGCCATCTTCTGTACTTTTGATAACCAGAAGCAAAAGAATCTCGACCCTCCATGTGCCTATCAACATCAGTTCAACTTTATTTGGAAGAGGGTTGGAATTTGAGAAGCATGGTACTAATTAAATTGGATTATGCGAGCTCGGCGCGCAGTATAGAATATGATGTACAACTTGACAGCTTCCTACGTTCAACTGTGAATGTGTCATTCATCCAGAAAGTGTTTGCCCAAAAATTAAATAGATGTCAGAGTGTCCGTGCCGTGAGGTCCGTAGGGGCGGCCGCCGCAGCCGATTGGGCAACAGTAATTAAAACGTGCATTTAGTGTCAGCCAGCCGGCGAGTGGGGCGCGTGAACCCTAAACCTTGTTATTTAAGGTGATTAAAGATCCCTCGCTTTGGACTGGAGGATGGAATTCTAAACGAATGTGTGTTTGAAGTTCGAATGGCCGCAGGCAGAGGTATATTATTATTATTATTCTGTTAGTTTCAGTTAATGTCATTTTGAATCAGATTTTCTGGCATTGCGATTTCCACTCTGTTTTTCTTTCTTCCATTTTGAATGGTTTATTAATTAATATTGTTTAATATTTTAAAATGTTTTATTAATTAATGTTTTCTGTTCGTTTCAGTTATGGTCATTTTGAATCAGATTTTCTGGCATTTTGATTTCCATTTTGTTTTTCTTTCTTCCATTTTTATCCTACCTACGAATGCCATTTGTATGATTGTTTGAGTCTATTTATGTAGTCTAACAGATCCTCATTTTACATCAAATTTCTCTGGTGCATTCATTCAACTCCCTCGCTTTGGACTGGAGGATCGAATTCTAAACGAATGTGTGTTTGAGCTTTGGATCGCTGCAGCCAGAGGTATATTGTTATTGTTTTCTGTTCGTTTCAGTTCATGTCATTTTGAATCAGATTTTCTGTTCGTTTCAGTTAATTCCAATTACCCATGGCATTAAGTGAAATGATCTTTATGCCTTCAATAGTATCAATGTTATAGCAACTGGAGTTGGATATTTAATAGACTATTTAAGAGTTCACAGCTTCATAGTTCTTTTCACGCAGTTCTTAAAATGGTATATAATAGTCATGAAAGGTTGTATTCTTCTAATGTTATGGACCATAGTGAGATATGTTTTGATCAATTTTTTGTTCAATATGCTGGTGGTAGTCCCTTTGTGGGTTCCTATGGATGAAATTCTTGTAGTTCTTCTCTATCATGATCGGGATTTTCGGCTTATATTTCTCAAAATATGGATGAAATTGGTATTCTTGAGTTAAATGGAGACCCTTATAGCTGACAACTCGTGAATAAAGTTCTAGAAGTTAAAACAAATGGGTCTAGAAGTTAAAACAAATGGGTTTTCTCGCTTACTTGGATTATGAGCTCTTCGCCCAATCCTATCACCCATACTTCTAAAGGTTTTTTTTATAGTACTTTGTGTGCCATATACCTTTGCTTATGGTTTGTTTCCTATGGAAAACTAGGATGGTTTTTTTTGGTATGAAAAGCCCTTTGTGAGTCTTAACAAGTGAGTTTGGTTAGGACTAGTTAGATAAAAAAGACCCAAGTTAAATGTTGGGGGTAATTAGAAGGTCATTTTTGGTGTGGAATTAGGTCTAAGAGTAGAAGCTTTCATTTCAAAGAGGAGACTCAAAAGAAGTATTTGTCTCAAAATAGCTAAAAGAAAGTACTATAGAGTTCACTAAGGAACTCTTGAATTCAGGAAGGAACTCTTGAATGGTGGAAGCCTCTTAAAGGGATTGAAGTTTCCTGTAAGTGAAAGAGCTTTCCCATTTACAATGCCAACTCGAGGTTTAAAAATCCATGATGTACACCTAATTGGATTGTTGATTAGTTGTAAGGATACCCTAGATTGAGAGAGAAGGCATGGAGCCTTTATAGGAGGGAAATTATATGTAATGACTTCTTTGAATTCATTTGAGAATTGATCGGGTTATGCTTGAGAGATGAAGTATATGGGTACCCCCATGGTTGGTGAAGATATTTATAGTTTCAAGAAGTATCTATTAGGTAAACTTGACTTGGGGAAAGAGTCAATGTTGACTAGGTCAACAATAGTGGTTTTGGGTCCATGGTTTTATTCCCATGGATTTATGTGATGAAGCCTTTAAAAGGCTAGGTGAAGACTCTATTGTAATGCGATAGGGGATGCCAATAGTGAAGGCTCAGTTGGCTGGTTTGGCTAGGGTTTTGGCCAAGATATAAAATGGAATTATGTTAGCTGGATCACTCCCTAGAGTTCGGTTTTTCCTAGTGTAAACATGGTGTTATGATTGCGTGTTTTATTTTTGTGGTTGCGTTGATGTTTATCTTAGTAAATTTGGTTTTCTCTCTCGTTAATTTTTAAGAGGGTATTAGATCCGAGTGTGGATTTAGGGGGACATCTCTATTGCTAAGGGTTATTTTTCCTAGTGAAAAATGTGAAGAATTGTGCCTATGTGTGATCGATGTATAAAGGATACTTGGAAAACCATTTTTTGAAGAGATGTGTGTAGAGGATAGAGTGGAAAGTTATAGTTGAAGAAATTCGAAGGAACCTACCTCACTATGGAACATAGAGGACAGGAGCCATGTGGAGGTCGTGTAAATAAAAAAGGAGATTAAAGTGCACCACTAGTTAGGCACAGTTCAAAGCTTAAACATTTTCATATCACAATGACAGGTACAAGACTTTCCAAAACATCTATCACTGCCTAGAAGAACTTCACATTTACTTGATGTGGGAATTATGAAAATCTTCATTGGAAGCAAGTGCAATCTAATGAAGGCAAGATAGGTTCTTGTAGAGGAAAAAACTCGATGTGGTTGAGACATTTATAAAGACAACTGGAGTGGAGAATGGGCCATTTGAATTGTAGTATTTGAGTCAACTCTGGTGGCCATGAGTGAATGAAATTATTCGCAAGGAGATAAATGGGCCCATCAATATGGTTGTAGGTGAAATTAATGTGAGCAATGCATTATTTGATAGTACTGTAGGGGATCACCTGAAGATACAATTAGGGATAAGATCACATGAGGAGAGCCATAGTGAAAAGGAAGAATGGATCCTTCTTAGATATTCTATTGTAAACTATTATGGGAGTCTCATTGGAATGATTGTTGCAAAGGATCCTACCAATCACACTATGAGAGAGTGGAGTTTATCCTCCAAGGAGAGAGTGATATCGTCAGGAATTATATGTTGCAATTACAATTTTTCACACTTATTGGGAGCATGTGCTCCAATGCCCAACAACAATTGGTGAAGATCACAATGATGTTATAGAAGCTTGATAATTCTTAGCATAGGACATCGTGAATAATGCTATTATTCAACCACTACATGAAACAAATGTAGTGGAATGAAGATATTATGGAACAATGTTGTATCTATTACAAAATACAACATGTGATAGAGATTGAGGGTTCGCACATTTTATGCCATAGGAAAGCATGGTCGAGAGCCATGGAAATGTATGTCAAGGATGCTCGCAAAGTGTTTGGAAAAATATTTCAATGAGGTGACAGTTTTATTGGTGAGATGTTGTTATGAAAGCAACTCACAAAAATATAGAAAAGATAGATCAACGACTTCAAGATGAACCTCTTCGAGGGGGAAACTTCTTTTACATTACACAGATGAACAATTCTTGGATGATATAAATCACAAGACCTCCTTTCTATATATATAGGAGTCTAAGGGGTCATAATATAATCAGAGCTGACATAACAATAATAATGTAAGGGCACAACAATAACAATAGTGGGCTCCTATGGGGCACAATAATAACAATATGGGGACTACATGGGAACAACAAAATAATAAGGGGGCTGCACTAATAACAATAAGGGGTTACACCAGTAGTATTGGGACCTAACATGCCCCTCTCCTTAAAAAAGTGTTGTCCTCAATGCTTGAGTAGTTATGGATACTTCTGTATAAAATTCTCATCCTCCCATGTGGAATCTTCAGTGGGTAAGTTCTTCCACTTGATGAGATACTCTGAAATTGATCAATTTTGGAGCTACCGGGTTCTTGTTTCCATGACTGCTTGAGGTTCCATTATGATTTTTCCTTCCTCGTCAAGTTCCGACAATATTTTTTGAGCTGGGAGCTTGTCAACTACAACCTTCTTTAAGCATGAAACATGGAAAACTGGGGGCACTCGGGAAGATGCAGGAAGCTCCAATTTGCATGCCATAGTACCAATCTTTTGCAGCACCTTGTAAGGACCATAGTACTTTGGTGATAATTTATTATCCTTCTTAGCTTGCTTGAGGGACATTTGTTTGTATGGTTGTATTCGTAAAAATACCTAGTGGCTTATATCAAAACGTCTTTCGCTACGATGTTGATCTACCTATTGTTTCATTCGATTCTGTGTGAAAGTGAGGTTATCCTTTTTATTCTTAATATGTCCTTCTAT
Source organism: Pinus taeda (assembly GCA_000404065.3). Taxonomy (NCBI): domain Eukaryota; kingdom Viridiplantae; phylum Streptophyta; class Pinopsida; order Pinales; family Pinaceae; genus Pinus; species Pinus taeda. Next base: position 101,312 of record APFE031012520.1, on the reverse strand, counting down.
CTTGAGATTTTGAGGAGTGGTAATTCCTGCGAATGCATTACAAGATATGGCCAGATTCATTTCTTCTTTCTCTGAGGTTGGTTCCTTGTGTATATCCTCTTCTCTTGACGTTTTTTAATTCTTTTCTTCCTCCTCTTCACAATCAATGTAAAATAATTTCTTATTAGCACACTTATGCCCTTTAGTGTATTTGCCATCAAAACTGTCACAAAGGTCGTTTTCTCCTTTTTCTTTAAATTGTTGTGGTGTCAACCTTGTAGGTTGTGGAAGGCTAGGAGCAACAACACTTCCATCTTTATAATTGTGAGTGGTAGGATTTCTTGTTGCCATCATTTTGCTTTCAATTTTTCTTTCCAACCTGAATGCCTTCTCCAATGAATCAAGTTCCCAAAGACGAACCTCATGTTGAATGTTATCCTTTAAAGTACATATGAAGAAATCAATCCTCTACTTCTCTAGAATACTATTTACCCTTATATTCAATGTTTGGAAGTCCTCAGTGTGCTCTGCCACTGGACCCTTTTTCTTGAGATTTATCAATTGGCTAAAGAAGGTGTTGCTCTTTGTATCCTCATAATGTGCTATCATTTCCTCCATGAAAATTGACCAAGTGACAAGTGATTTACGAGAACAAATCCCTTTATACCATAAAAATTGATTCGGTTCTAAATATAAATATGCAATATGCACCTTTTATAATAGTTTCACATCATGTAGATCAAAATATTTCTCCATCTGAAATATCCATGTTATGGGATCCTTGCCATCAAACTTCCTCCTATCGATCTTTGGAATATGGTGGGTCTTCAATCCAATGTTAGATTCTATGAAATCATGATTAACATTTTTTTTTCTCATCATGAGTTTCCTATACTACCTTTTCATCATTAGGAGACCTTTCTTGTAGTAGCTTTGTCCCACCTTCCTTCAAACCTTCCATGTCTTTCTTCAAATCTTCCATGTCTTTCTTCAAATCTGCTTCCATACCATCGATATTAGCTTCCATGGCACGTATAAAACTATTTAACTTAGCTTTGATTGCATTCTTCAAATCATCCATCCAATTGTGCTTACTAGGTGTTTCTATTTTCTTGATTCGAGTCATTATTTTTCTTTCTTTTAGTAGTTCAATATTTAAACAATTGTAACTCTGTAATTTCAGATCTTCAAGTTCTAAATTGTTTTCCTATGGTAGCCCTTTGAGTCCTCTTTTTAACCCCACCATCCTGATCAATATTGGATTCTTAAATAAAGACTAATTCCAAATCTCTTACGATGACTTGATTATAGACCTTTCAGTAGAGCTAACTTGTACAACATTCCACATGTCATTGTTTCGACCTTCATACCTGAAAATGATACACAAAGAAAAACAGTTCGTCCTCTTTCTGAAACTTATTGTGAAATGTTAATCCGATGCTCAGAGAGAAAATTATGATGATTTTTCCTAGGTCACCTTTTTGGTATGTAATTCGGGAGCCTACAAAAACACTAAATGTATTAGACCATATCTACGAAACGATAGCGAAACAAGATCTGAAATTCATGCCTGAGCTTCATCAAGATTTCGGATCAAATCTATTTTACATTCAGAGTCTAAGCCTTTGTAGAAACATAATTAGGGCGAAAATTCTATGATGACTTGTTTGCAATGGAATTCTAGAGCTTGCAAAAACCCTAACTTCCTTAGATCATATCTATGAAAATATAGCAAGACAAGATCTGAAATCCAGACACGAGGTTTAGAACGATTTCTACTCAAACGGGTTTTGTTTTTAGCATCTGAAACTTCGTAGAGAAAAAGTTATAGTTGAAATTCCACCATGACCTGTTTGGAGCAGCGAAACCCTAGAATCCAAAGCTCTGATACCAAATGTTATGAAACGAGCTACGAAAAAGATAGAAAAGATAGATCAACGACTTTAAAATCAACCTCTTTGAGGGGGCAACCTCCTTTACATTACATAGATGAACAATTCTTGGATGATACAAATGAGAAGGCCTCCTTCCTATATATAGGAGTCTAAGGGGTCATAATGTAATGAGAGCCGACATAACAATAATAATGTAAGGGCACAACAATAAAAATAGTGGGATTCTATGGGGCACAATAATAACAATATTGGGACTACATGGGTACAACGATATAATAAGGGGGTTGCACTAATAACAATAATGGGTTACACTAGTAGTATAGGGACCTAACAAATGTAGCCATGAAAGTTATCTCTAAATAGAAGAGTATGAGGCTCGAAGCACGTTAAGGTGAGAGGATTGTAACATAAATTTTGGATCAATCAAAAAATTGTTATAATGGAGTCAAATTTTCAAATTGCATGTAAATAGGCATGTAAATAGGCATACTATTGTAAGATCTTGTAAGGCATGTGTAACCCTTGGAAATTTCTAGTAAAATCTAGTGTTAGACCTAGGTGATAAGGGGCACGATAACTTGGGTATAGACTTTGAGGGGGATAAGGGATAGAGTGAATGAGGCTAACTCACTTGGCTGATTTGGTTGGATTTGGTCAAGGGAAACTCCAAGTTAAGGCTTAAGGGGGAAATTGATAGGTAAACTTGACTCAAGGAAAAGGTCAATGTTTATTGCCACCATAGACTAGATTGAAGATAGTTTCACAAGACCTCTTCCTAAAGAGACATTTGAAAATTTGAGACAACAATGGGAGTAATATCTATCTCATCACTAATTTATTAAGGAGAAGCACAAGTTCAAGGAAAGCCTTGGTGGATTATGTGTTTCATTGCGGGATTGTGATCAATGACGAAGGGGGAGATTATTGAAACAATTTTGGTCATTGACATCAAAGGGATTATATTATTGATAGTATATATAAGTATCCAAGTATATTAAAAAATGTGTTCTTTTGAAAAAGGAGTGGTCAAAATGTGAAATAATGGTTTCAAACCCATGGTATATGAAGCTCATGGCATTTGAAAAAAATGAAATAAAAAAGGGAATTAATTATTTAATTAATGAATTGATGTCACTTTTTGAATTAACATGTCTTTTAATGAAGGGTCATGATATCATATAAAATGATAAATATTTGGGATGAAAATGTATGTGAAAAAAATGCAGTTTGTGGAGTCAACAAGTCATCCTGTCATTTTCTATATAAATTTTTCATGGACTGCTTGAAATAGTGAAATATTGGTCATATTGAAGAGAGTTAAGGGGAACATATGGTTAAAAATTTAGATTTTGGTTTGATATGATTTTGGAAATATAGGTTGTGGAAGTCAACCTTTGTGATTGGTCTAGAAATCTGCCTCAAATGAGCCATCTCAAGATTTTTGCTATAACTTGTTTTCTACAATGTTTCATGCCATCAAATTTTTAGGAGATGGAGGTGACATATCTCAGTACATGTGGTAAATGTTTTGGAAATTGGTTTGTTACATTTTATGATATATTCCCTTTGGAAGTTAGGGTTCATGAATGTTCCTAATATGAGTTTTAAATAAGGCAGGTTGGAATTTTCACTATAACATATTTTTTTAGATGTTTCAAACCATGAAATTTTGAGGAGACAGAGGAAATATCTTTAATTACATGTGATCAAAATTTTTGACATTGTTTCATTACAATTTATGATATATTCCCCATAGAAGTTTGGGTTCTTTATTTCTCCTTAAATCGGTTTCAAATATGTCGACTTGGAATTTTTTTATAACTTATTTTTTGAGACTTTTCATATTGTAAATTTTTTAGAGATCTAAGGAGGCATACATAAGTGCCTTAGGTAAAAGTTTCATTATCATTTTTGAAAAATCAAATAGGTGGCATGTTTTAAAAGTTCATTCTTGGGATGAGACCAAATTTGGGAGACTTGTCATAAATTTCATTTGGAGATTCAAATTTTAGTTGGACTTTATGAAAGCCGAATTGTTGAACAGACTTAGTGAAGATGGAAGGAACAATAAAACTTGGTGAAGGTAGAAGCAACAAGTAAACCATGTGAAGGAAAATGTAGGAAGCAGAGTTAGTGAAGTATAAGTGTGTGCTCAACACATAAGCTTTACAACCATTAATTTTTTTTTTTTTTTTTTTTTTGTAATTTGAAAAATTGCAAGGATGACTTGTGCATACTTCTTTAGGAATTTTACAATATAATACGACTAATGGTGATTTATTTACAAGATAGAAAGAGATAGAGACTTCTTCTGACCACAAATATTGTTGCAAATTGGCTTTACTGAACATGTTCCTTGCTCTTTCTATAGGAGCCTCAATCATATGTTTTACCATGCCATTTTGTTGAGAAGTGTGTTGGACAATTGGCATTACCTAGATGGTTGGTTGTAGCAAGTATGTTGGCATTGATGTCAATTAGTCTAGCATTGAGAATCATGTTGTTTAGGAGGAGTCCCATGGTTTTTATAGTCTCTAGTAGAGAATCACCATTGTAGTAGGCTTATTGGAGAAGCTATAAAATAATGACTATGGTGGTTGGGAGTCCCAGGATTTGAAGGCACATCCTCATATAGAGTTGAACTTATATTCTCTTGGAAGTGTTATAGTTAGATAGTTCTTAGAAATAGATTTCCAACAATATTTTGAAGTCTACAAATGGCCTCTTGGATCAGGAGTTATTGCTAGTCAAAGTTGAGGTGCTCAAAGTCTCCACAGCAGAGTTAAATATGGTTAGTGAGCCTTTGAGACACAACCAAAGTTGCCATAAATTCCAAGCTCAACGGAAATTCTGGTGGAGCCTCTAAGCGAGAGAACTAGATAGACGTGGCAACAATAGATTGGGTCAGAGGATCCCACATTACAGGTTGACCTAATAAGCTTACCGCGGAGAGCTCACCTCGGTGGAATTATTTTTAGTGCCCAAGTCTAAGTGACCAGGAAGAGAAGGACCGGGATGATGCCATCTCGACTAGTGCACCCTGGTGGTTTCAAATAGGGCACACATTGTAAGCACCCGGAAGGAACAAAGCAGGTGGAGCCCACCTTTTTGTGATAGCTTAGAGGTGAACCTCAGAAGGGATAAAAAAGAGGCAACATCGTATAACGTTGGACTCGGTAGGAGATCACAAATGGCTAAGCGCTGAGTGGAAAACACCAGGATACATGGCAGGTTTTTGAAGGCACTAGAGATAGTCCGATAGATGGGCTTGGTGGTCTCATAAGTGGTTTCCTGCACAGTTGATCACGCAGAAAAATGGCGGAGAGCTACTATGGGGGCACCCCTCCCCAAAACATCAATCCATTTAGAAGTGGTGCTAAATCCAGATTTTGGAACCTGGTGGTTTTGATTATAATGGAATTTGGTGCAAAACAAAGGTCTCAAGGAACCTTCCTCTCTCCTCTAGCACGACACATGAAAACATTTGATTAGCTCTTGGGAGCTGATGGTGACATATGACATTAGCATGATGTGGTTGTACGGGGGACAAGTGGCAGGTAGAATTAGCATTTTTGGGTGGCCTAATGGGCCAATTTAGGGTGAAATTATGTGGGAGCCTCCTTGTCTTATTCAACTATCTACACTATCTTTTTCATGTTGGAGTTTTGTTGGAGTTATAACCTTTTTACCAATTAAGTCTATAAAATAAAAAAATCTAAACCTAATTTTATCAATAGCAAGTTTTTCTCAACCACGGTGAACCAAAAAGAGTCGGATAAATTTCAAAAAACTTAACACAAACGTACATCAAAATGCAGAGCCAAATTGATTTATATCTTTAGAAAAACATGGAAAAACTTAACACAAACTTACATCAAAATGCAGAGCCAAATGGGTTTGTCTTCACAAGACCATGGTATGCACGAAAACCACAAGCTACACTACCTACACAGATAAATTTTGATAACTCTTGAAAAAATATCATTTTAAATATTTTTATTATTTTGGAGTTTGTAAAACTTGGGCCTCAAACTATGCTCTCTATTTTTGTAGATTTATTAATATTATTTTCATAATGGTATGAATTTATTTATTATTATAGCTTTATCCTCGTATATTTTGTAAATTAAGGGTTGTTTGTGCATTTAATGGGAAAATATCGCCTATTACTTGCTCTAAATGGTCTATTGTTCATTCAAAGGGATGACCTGGTCAACTCTTGTGTGTGAGGACGAGCAAATACAACACAACATGGTTCTTATCAGTTCTACACAAACCAATACACATTACTCCATTTTCTTAGCTTTTAAGAGTTAATTGAGTAAAGAAAAAGTTAATTGAGTTCCTTTCCTCCGCAATTGGCTATGGGCAAATGGATAAGCAATATTCCCTTCTCTCATATTTGAAGGGTTTAAACAATATTAATACTAAAAAAAATGTTCCATAGAAAAGATTTCCGATGAAGTATTTACGCGATGTTGGATTGATTTTAAATTGCTTTAATATAAAGGAGGAAAATTAAATAAATGGTTTCACAATAATTCTTTTTGATGAAGTGTTGGCATCGGTTCACCTATAGGGTAGATTTGAAACGATATTGGGTTGATTTCATTTTTGCTTTAATATGAACGAACAAACTCAATTGACAACCATAGGCTTAGGAGTATAACTTAAGAACTAATGGGTATTTCTAATCTTAATTTTAATATTAAGAACTTATGGATGTCTTTTTTTATGTTAATTTTAATATTATAACGGTACGATGTTATATTCATAAGATTAAACTTGGAATAAACATGGAATTTGGTTTTAAAGTTATTCAGAAATTTTATGTGTTTAAATTTGTTAGTGTTTTTCTTTTTAAGAAGAGTCGATGTTCCCAATTGATTTTATATAAAATAAAAAGTGATCAACATGAGATTTATTACATATGATAAAAAGCATATTGTGAATCTAAGACAATGTTGGTGGGGTTAAGATCGATCCCAAACACAAATTTTTCTTTAGAAAAGGATGTATGATTGTATGTTATCTAGAAACATATATCTTAACTTAAAAAAAAAACAAGGTAGTAGGGAGATTATTGAAAGTTGAGATACAAGTGTAGGGATATTAATAAAAGTTGAAATGAAAGAGTAGTTAAAAGAGAGTTTCTAATTAAGATGGGATGGACATTGAAAAATTTAGGTAGAATTGAAAATCAAAGACATGAAAAATGCAAAAACGTAATTTAATGTTTATTTGACGAGCACAAGGAATTTTATAAGATAAAGACAAATGCGATTGTGGACATTTGTTTTACTACTAGAACAACCACATTAATAAATGTGGTTGATAAATGAAGATAGGTGTATATTGACCACATTTATAGATACACATCAATGTAGAATATTGTATATGAACTGATACATTTATATGAACCACGTTTATAAATACACATCAATATAGAATATTTTATATGAACTTATACATTTGTATGAACATATACATTTGTATGAACATATACATTTATATGGACCACATTTATGCTTATAATGCTAAGAGCCCATTCTCTTGGGTTTATAGTGGTAAAATATGGAGGTATTATAAACCCTAGGGAATAATATTAAACCTTGAGAATTAATATTAATAACAAACCCTTTCAATAATAATATACCTTGGGAATTTTATCCCAAGGGATTGGCATTATAAACATAAGGGAATAATAAACCCTTGGGGTTGATATTAAAACCCCAAACAATTATAAACCCAAGGGAATAATATGAACTGAAGGGATAATTAACCTAAGGAATTAATGATACAAATCCTAGAGTTTATATTAATCCCTTGTTTTTTACTCTTCATGCCTTCAGTTTATAAACCCTTTAGGGTTTAGAAACCCAAGGGATTAATACTAAAAACCAAAGGGAATATAACCCTAGGGTTTTTAGTAATAATCCCCTCAGTTAATATTATTGCCTTAGATTTTATAATTTCTTGGGGTTTTAGTATTAACTTCTTAGGTTTATTATATGAAATCCTTGTGTTTATGAATGTAAGGGTTCATATTCATAGAGTCAACCATGATTTCCCATGGTCAACCATGGTCCAACGTCGCATTGTGAAATAATTGTCTGAAAATGAAAATTAACCATTGTCAACCATGTTTATTTTAGGGTCTATAATGTATTTGTTAGTTTTTATATACATTGGGTTCATAATATTAATCCCTAGGGTTTAAGATTATTCCCTTAGGATTTTAGTATAAAACCCTACGAATATGAACCCTTACATTAGTAAACCCAAGCGATTGATATTAAAAACCCTTCGGAATAAGAAACCCTAGGGTCAATACTATAACCCCAAGATATTATAAATCCAAGGGATTAATATTCTTAAACCCAATGAGCTAATATATAAATGCAAGGTATATAAAACCTTCGCTGACCATGATTGACCTATGAATAATATTAAACCCAAGGGAAATATAAACCTATGAATAATATTATACCTTATGAATATGAACACTTAGATTAATATACCAAAGGGATTGATAATATAATACCTAAGGGGTTAATACTAAAAAGCCAATGGAATATAAACCCTAGGGTTTTTATTAATAATCCCTTCAGTTAATATTATTCCCTTGAGCTTATAGTCCCTTGGGGTTTTAGTATAAATCCATTTGGTTTATAGTAAAAACTGTAGCGAATATTAAACCGAAGCGAAGCGAATAAAAAACCCAAGCAAATGATAAACTTAAGCGAAAAATATTAAACCAAATTGATTTGTATTATAAACCAAAGACATAAATATTCAACCCCTTAAATAAACAGGTTTGAGCAGAGTTCACCACTGTAGTTTTTCGACAATAGAATCATTTTTACAATGCACAACTCGGTTATGGTAGACTATGGTTGACTATGGTAACTATAAAGCCAAGGGGTTGGAAAAAATCCTTCTCTTTACATTATCAATCAATTGGGTTAGTAAAAATGTAATAAAAATATTACTACTATAGCATTAAAAACCAAAGCGAATAAAAGTAAACTCAAGGAACAAATATTATAAACCCAAAGATAAATATTATAAACCCTTAAATGAACATGTAAAACCTGAAATATTCGCACAATCCTTCAAACACTAAGAAATGTTGGCTCGTAACAAATGGATGAATTGCCAAATATGATGGAGCTCAGCAGGGACCACGAGATGACTCCAAGTAGGCAGGAACGGAAGACCATGAACTGCAGGAGATTCTAGAGAGGGAGAATTGAGACCTAGAAAATTTTCTGGAGCAGGGAATCATGAAAGGGGTTGAATCTTTTCCAAAAGCTGAGTTTGACAGGGTTCAACAGCTCTTCCTTTGGAGATCACAAAAAAAGTGCTCTGGAGTCAAAAGAAACCATGACAGCCAAGAGAATACGGGAGTGAAAACGATGGGAGATACACCGATGCTTTCTACAAAGAACTCGAGTAGGAAAAGAGGAAGGAAGAAACAGAATGAGCTACTATCCGAATGTGGAAAACTTATGATTAACTCAGGTAAGATGAAGGATCTTACCAGTTACTCCTTTACAAACCTTTCTTAATGAAGCTTACAACCTGGAACATTAGGGGTCTAGGAAGTAAAACGAAACAAAGAAACTTTAGTAGTCGAATAAAAGAAAAAAAATCAGATATGATTTTTATTCAGGAAACCAAATATTCAATGCATAAGATCAGAGAGATACACAGAAAATGGTTAATCAAGTATGAGTATCTAGAGGTAAAAGCAGATAACTCGGCGGGGGGGATTCTCACTATATGGGATCCTCAAAAACTTGGAATCCTAGATGCTGAAGCTTCTAGGAATTATCTATCGATGGTGATTCAACCTTTGGGGGATAAGGAGATCTACATGATTACTAATGTCTATCGCCCTCAAAAACTAGAGGACAAACTAAAGCTTCTCACATCCCTTGAGGAACTGAGGGAGAGACATCCTAATATGCCTTGGATTCTGGTAAGGGATTTCAATATGATCAAATATCTTACAGAAAAAAAGGAGATACAAGGAAACTAGGCAGGGACTCCATTGCCTTCCAGAACATCATAAATAACATGGGGCTAGTGGACATAGAAACAACAAATGGAATTTTTACTTGGAATAATAAGAGAGGAGGCGCTTCTCGAGTTGCCTCTAATTTAGACAGATTCGTAATCTTTGAGGAGCTCCTTATCAAAGGCCTTGATATGACAGCTTTAATCCTTCCCTTCGGAGGCTTGGACCACTGGCATGTCTAGATGGAAGCTTCATTTACGGGTACACGATGAAACAAACCCTTTAGGTTTGAAAATATCTGGCTATCTCACCCTGATTTCACCAGCAATATTGATAAATGGGGGACGGAAGATAGGTCCATCCAAGGCACTAAAATGTTCATACTGTAGCAGAGACTCAAGCACATCAAATCTAGGATTAAAGATTGGAATAAACAATAGTTTGGCAATATTTTTAAAGCCAAAAAAGAAGTTGAGAAGAAAATCCAGGCGATTAATCAGATCAACATCCTAGAGGGTTTTACCGAGGAAAGGCAAATTCAGGCTGATTCTCTGTAAAACGAATGGGAGGATCGATGCTTGCAAGAGGAAATTTTATGGAGATAGAAATCGAGGGTGTAGTGGATTAGAGAAGGAGAAAGAAACACAAAGTTTTTTCATAGATCAACTTTGGATCATAGATCTCATAACATAATTTCTAAACTCAAAGATTCTCAAGGAAATGAACTTGTCTCACACATAGAAATAGAATCTGTCCTACTTCAGCACTTCAGTAGCATAGTAGAGGAGCCTCTGGTTGACAGATCTTGGTTCATTAAAAAATTCATGAAGTTCATTCCTAAACTTGTAACTAGGGAAGACATCCACAATCTCAACAGGCTAGTGTCTGAAGAGGAGGTTAGTGAGGTCATCAATGAGATGCAAAACGGGAAAGCTCCTGAACTTGATGGTTTCAATGTGGATTTTTTCAAAGGTCGCTAGAAAACAGTCAAACAAGATATCCTTGAGTTTGTGGAAGACTCTAGAAGATATAAAACTATTTTGAAAGCTCTTAAAGCCTCGTTCATAGCTTTGATTCCAAAGCAGGAAAAAGCTATGACACCGGATAGATTCAACCCATAGCTTTATGTAATGTGGTGTACAAAATTATCTCCAAGGTGATTGCTAATAGAATAAAGCCTCTTCTTCCTGCTCTCATTTCAGAGGAGCAAACTGGTTTTGTGGAAGGAAGACAGATTCTCAACAACATCATACAAGCACATGAGGTGGTACACTCTCTTAAGAGCAAGAAGCAAGCTGGTATGATAATGCAACTGGACCTAGCGAAGGCTTGTGATAAGCTAAGTTGGGCATACATCAAGGAGGTGTTAATAGCTTATGGATTCGACCACAACTGGATAAGATGGGTTATGGCCCTTGTATCCTTGATTAGTTTCTCAATTCTGCTTAATGGATCTCCCTATAGAACCTTTATACCTTTTAGGGGTCTCATACAAGGGGATCCGCTCTCCCCCTTCCTTTTTGTTCTCATGATGGAAGGACTAGGTAGAGCGATCAAAAAAGAAAATGGTGAAGGAAGAATTCAGGGTCTGAAACTTACCCCAGATGGGGATGCCTCTACTTATCAACAATTTGTGGATGATACATTGTTGCAGGTCATTCCTACAGTCAAAGAAGCTAGAGCATTCAAAAAAATCCTGGATGACTTTACTTTGGTGGCCAGTACTGAGGTAAGCCTTGAAAAATCAAAAGTTTTCTTTTTCAATACCGACATTGCTATTCAGAGGAACCTCACCAGAATTCTAGGGTTTCAAAGGGCTTAGTTACCTTCCAAGTACCTTGGAATGCCTCTTACTCACAAACCTCTGAGTAAGGGATTGTGGTAACCGGTCACCAATAAAATTCATGATAAAGTTAGGAAATGGACCTGCAAGTCTTTGAACTTGGCAAGGCACCTTGTGCTTACTAAGGTTGTCCTGCAGGCTATACCCATATTCATGTTTTCAGTTTTCCTTGCTCCTAAAGGTGTCATACAACAAATCAGAAGTATTTAAAGAGATTTTCTTTGGGGCAATGGGAAGAGAAATAGAAGTGGGTGTTGGTAGCATGGGACAAGCTCTGCACCTAAGGCCCATGGAGGTTTGGGGCTTCATGACCCTAAAACCTAAGCAGAGTCTCAGGAGAAAAATTGTGGTGGAGGTGGCACAAGGAATCGGCTACTCCTTGGGCCAAGTTGTGGAAGCAGAAATATGCAAGAAATTGGCAGGAGAGGGATCATATCAGAATGTCAGGGCTCATCAAGGGTTCCCACATATGGAACCTTGCTTGGGAGAATAGAGACATGGTCCAGAGGCATAGTTTTTGGGAGACCAGAGCTAGTAACCTTGCTCGGTTTTGGGAGGATAACTTGCAACAGGAACCAAATCTGTTTAGAGAAGAACTAACCGCTCTTAAAAATGACATCGATAACAAAGGTTTACTCGTGGTAAGTGAATTCTGGGAGAAAGAAAGGGACAATGGAAAATGGTGAATATGGAAGAATCATGGATACAGTGAAAAGAGCCCTTTGAAAGCCCAGGTAGACTCCCTTGCTCTTGACTTGGAGAAAAGGAAGATTTTAGTGTCTTCCTCGTCTGACCAACTGAGATGGGGTCGAAACACTGAAGGTACTTTTAACCTCAAAGAAGATAAATGCATAGCCATAGGTTTTGATTATCCAAACCCTGAAAAGGTTTGGAATAACCTTTGGAAGAACTCACAAGGGATGAAAGTCAAGTTATTCATGTGGTTAGTGCACCAAAAGAAAATTATCACTTGGGAGAATCTTTTAAAAAGGGGTTTTGTTGGCCCATCCAAATTCCATCTATGTGGCTTACAGGAAGAAATGATGGAGAATTTACTAAACCTCTGCCCCTTTACCTCTACTTTGTGGGATTGGGCGGCCTTAGTTTTCAGGAAAACTAACAGAGACAGGCTCAACATCACCAACACCTTGAAGATTTGGAGGAAAGATTTCTTTGGTAATGAAATCATTAGCAAGGTTTGGACTCTGCTTCTGGGCTTTATTATATGGGATGTTTGGAAAGAACGCAATGGCAGGATTTTCAAAAACAAAAAAGGCTCAACCTAGAACATTATTGCCCAAATTCTAAGACAGATCAAAGAAACAATAAGAGCCCTTTTGTGGAAAATTCTTGAGGACCCCCCTTCAGCTCAGGAGGCTCGCATACTGAGGCAGTTGGATCTCCACTCTCTGGTGCCCCTTAGAACTGTTAAGGGAGGGAGTAAAACAACTACTGGCAAAGATTTCTGGCAGCCTCCTACTCATGGATTTTTGAAGATCAATATAGACGAGGCCTCTAAGGTCAACCCACGGATGGTTGGTTTTGGAGGTGTCTTAAGGGATTAATAGGGGAGCGTAAAGGACATCTTCCATAGTCATCAGGGGACTGCCACAAATAACATGGTAGAGCTAATGGACTTGGAACAATGCCTAGAAAGCCTGGATGAGTTAAATTTACACAATGCCATCATTGAAGCTCACTAAGAATTGGTCATTAATGCAACAAAGAAAATGTGTACTAGAACGACACCTGGAAAAGTGTTGAAACACTGGAGGCTCTCGCAAGTATTTCAACATATTCATTCTCACTTGCGAGACCTGAGAACCATCAATTTTGTTCATGTGTGAAGGAAAGCAAATTTTTTAGCTGATTGGATGGTGAATGAAGGCATGATGTGCAAGGAGAGTCGTATCTGGTATGACAGGGATTCTATACCCTTTGGTAAACTGAGGGATGATTGTTATCAACAGGCGGCAAAAGACATGGAGTGCTTCTAGATCATGGAAAATAAGTAGGAGGGAGACTAATTGGTGTGGGCAAGTGCGAGAGTCCTGGAACCTGGATAAAGTGCTGGCGTGTTTCCATAACCGTCAATCCTTTTGTAATTACTTTCGCCTTAGCCAACTATGGTAGTTAAGGATGTATTAAACAACGTGCTCATTAATGGGCCGCAGACCATGGGTTTTGTTGGCTTTTGACATTGAATGGATATCGGGTCCAAAATTAAGCGGAGGTTAAGGGGTTGAGTAGACCTGATTTCTTTTTAGACCAAGACTATAATCTAGACCGGGTCCGGTTTAGCAGATAATTACCGCATATGTTTCTGAAGCGACATATTGTGGACTATCAGATTTAAAGGGTTCAGATCAACGACGCAGGATCAACATGCAACTCGTTTGATCGGAGGGAGTATCCACCATTCGATTAAGGTTAGCTCGACAGTGGATCTCGGGTGTTCGTGGTTGATCGGAGTAAGTTTCTACCGTCCGATCAAAGGCTTGATCGATGGTGGATCTTGGTAATTCTTAGTGATAGAAGTGGGTTTCAACCATCTGATAGAAAATTTGATCAACAATAGGGCTTGTTGGTTAAGATTTGGGGAGATGGAGCAGAAAGACTTGAAGGAGAAGAATTGCGGAGGGAACAACAGTCTGTTCGCTTAGTAATTTTGCCCGTAGGGCTGGTGTGGTTTTGTATGTAAGGTTTTTGGGTTTTGCTAACTCGATTGTTTGATGTTTTTCCAACCGGTCTGTCTTTGGTTGGTCTTTACAATTGTAAAGATGTGTACATTATGTAATCTTTGTTTAGTTAATTGAAGGTTCCACTCTTACTTGACCAAAAAAAAAAATGTTGGCTCGATAATAGCTTGGGGTTAATAAACCAAAGGATTTAATAATAACCCCGCATGTTTACAATATCAGTACCATGAAAAAACCTACTATGAAAAAATCAAGAATCAAATAAAATGGACATAGAACAAAATTCATGGCAACAATAATGACAAGGAAATTGAATTTCCTGACTTTTTAACTTAAAAATAAAAAATGTATTGACATTTTATTGAAATTTTTATATAGATAGAGATTTATTTCACATCTTTGAACATGTACAAACTGCTAAAGAAAAAATGATATTCAAATACTCAATGATAACGCAACTATTTCATGCGATCCTCTTCCAAAACACACCCTGGATGGTGACAAAATCAACACTAGCTCAAATCAACAAGATAATGGTCACGTTACTTAACGCTCTCCAAACAATCCCTTCTAGTTTTCCTTTGAGCTTCTCTTACATGCAAATGATACAACGTTTGAACATTTAATTTCATTACATACAAGACACGAATATGCTCATCAACAAAAGGAGGATGGAATCCATGTTTTTTATCTAGCCTTTTGCGAATATATGAAACAAAACTTAAGGTTGCAGTAATAGATTTGATCACTTCAATGTAATAAATATCAACATGGTTGTCCATATCTGCATTTCAATCATAGAAAGATAGGAAAAAATTGGTAGATAAACAAAGAAAGAAATAGAAAATAACTTGAGTTTTTTCATTTTTCTATTTTCTATAACGACAATAAAATTCAAACTATGGAGAGAAGAAACCAAAAACGACATTAAAATTATGCAACAAATGTATATAAACCCCTATATATTTTCTTCAAAAGAAAAATAAACATAATGGCCATAAATGTAAGAGCATTAACAAAAAGAAGAAAAGAGAGCAGAAACAGGTTAAATTAAATCAATCAAACAACCAAAACACTACTAGTAGATCAAATACCCATGCTATATTTTAAAAACACTCAATTTTTTACTTTTTCAATCAACAAATATATTCAAGTGATGAGAAAGAAAGAGAAAGAAATTATCACGCTGCATAAAAAAAATGCAAGAAACAACAAGAATTATATAGAACTATTCATATTTTTCTCAAAGCCATGCAAAAACACTAAATCATTCAGTAATTGTCATGATGATGGATGCTTGTTGGGATTTGAAACATTGACAAGTATGATCATTACTGTGGGTACTCCAAGATTCAATTAAAATCAATGAACCACAGATGCTTGAAATCCAAAACACTAAACCATTCAAACAATATTAAACCCTTGAAATATTAGTCAAAACATAAATAAATGTAACAAATTGATAATATAAAACAAGGTATACAAAACCGTACAATAAATATCAGAAATGCTATGAAATAATTAAGGAAAGGGATCAATAGTAAAAACACAAGGCATTGTAAATTCAAGGGAAATATGTCAAACCCAAGGGACAAAGATTACAAACCCAAGGTATATGAACCACAGGAGGCAAAAAAAAACCAAAACTAATAACTAAATCATAGTAGGAAAAATAATTAAACCATTAATAATATTTCCAACAACTTTATCGCAACAATCAACTCAATTTCAGATAACAAACCTCAAAATGATATAGACTTGAATCGCTCCTCCTCTTTTTTCCTGAGTGTAACATAAGAATTATTTTTCATTTTTTCATAATGTTGATAAGAAAAAGGTGGTGAAATTTGTAGACCATCAATCGATCTCACTCTCGATATATATTTAAATGTCAAACCATGCCTCTCCCTATCTCCAATATCTATACTATCTCGTTGCAAAGTCATCCCTTGTGACTTATGTATAGTCATGCCCCAAGACATTTTTAATGGAATTTGTCTAAGGTTCCCTCTAACGACATGTTTTATGGGCACAATATTAGAAAAATCGTTTTCAAATGGAGCACTAGTGTACTTATCAAAAATAACTGTAGAAAATTGTGTAAGTTGAGGCGAATGCGTACTAGGTGAATAAACGGTATCCTCTACAAACCAAACAACACCATTTACCAAACTAACTTCCACCCACAAATTACATGTAAGCATGACACGCTGACCACAACACAACAAGACCTCATGATCCAAGACATCATCATCATTGTCAACAATATCTGATCTCTTAGCACATTTCTCAACACATCTAGCAACTGGGCAATTCAAGGATTTGAGCATTTTTTGATTGTGCAAATTAACAGATCGTTCGTTACAAAAACGTGTACTGAAGAATCAAATAAAACCTTTTCTTGAGAATCAACACATATCATAAGAATATCCCAATCATCCAAAAAAGGCTCAACATTTCTTATATTCGTTAAAAGTTTGTGAAAATATGCCTTCCTAGGATCATCTCCTTATTGCCTATAAATTTTATCCAATGTGACAACAAGGTTGAGTATTTCCCACAACACATTCTCGGTTGTTCTTCGCGCATAAAAGGGTTTATCCTTAACTGGAAGAAGCTTCCCAAGATCACCCACAAGAATCATCAACCTGCCACCAAATGGAGAATCTTTCTTTTTCGGAAAGGCCTCTCGCAAACCTGAATCTATTTGCATAAACAACATAGGCCCAAGAAAGCTCATTTCATTAATTAAAATATAACGAACATGCATCATTTCTTCTTGGAAACTTGATTTAACTCGACCATTAAGTGGTTTCATATCTTTAATAGGTATTTTCAAAGCAGAACATATTGTTTTTCCATATATATTAAAAGCAACTAAACCAGTTAGAGCAAGCAATAATATTGGATTGTTTTCACCCATTGTTGCAGTTGAAAGAGCATGAAAAATACAATGAATGAGAGAATATTTTCCTATTCTAGCAGTTCCTTGAATAATCAACAACAAAGGATCATCATCCAGAGCATTAACAAAGTGGTGAAACATAATTTCAAAAGAAACACATTGTTTCTCTGATAATTCTGAAGGCAAGAAAATTGTCTCCACAACATAATTTATATTAGGATCACTGGAATACTTTTTGACTTCTATAAAATGGATTTATTTTTGAATAATTGCATCTCAAAACATTCTTTCTTGCCAATTATGGTGAATATCAAAGTCCCTTCTACCAAGGTTTTTAAGATCTAAAATGTGCACATTGTTTGGGGGAACTATTTGAGAAAAAATCAGCCTCTTCATAATCTCAATCAACATTTTCCTCATGTACTATGGCCTCAACATATTCATAATTGCTTTCATTTTTCAAAGGAGTGTGATCAATGTGCCACATATTATATATGAAATTCCTCCATTTCTCAATTATTGTTTCTCTTGTGTGCCCAATATCCAAAGCAATGTCATGAAACAACTTGTACAACAACAAATCAAACCAACAAAATGTTTTGAACTCTTTAGAGTCTTCATCTGGAAAAACATAAAAACATGGGAAAGCACGAACAAGAATATGGGCATCTCATGCTTTCCATTTCTCATGTCTACGACCAACATCGAAACTCCATGATCTTGTTGTTTCAATCAGGCACAAATGGGATGAAAAATGTGGCCTCGTTTGATACATCTCAACAAAATTGTTCCCACAAGAAATGTTATTAGAATGTACTATAAGCCTTTCTTAAAATTTATTCCCAACGTTCCAAGGGAAAAAATTATTACTACAAACAACAAGAGGCAACTTTAGCAAGATATGGCAACTTTCAATGCTCCAATGTCACGCTCAACAAGTGTTTCAACAAGGAACCTTCTATATGCAGCCAACACAGGACCATCACATGCACTTCCATAAGAAACTCTTGTCAACATGTCATGATAACTTTCATATCTTATTTCCTCCTTTGAAGCATACTTGGAAATATATTTCAACACAACATGATGAGAAACAATAAGTTGAAAATCTACATTTGCTCGCCACATAGTCAAAATATTTGTATTGTGAATATTTAAATGATCATCATTCTGAGTAGGTACATATATTTTTTTCCTTTTTCCATCCACATACAAACTCGAATCTAAACAAAACTCCCATAGAGCTTCGTACCTGCAACAAAGGATACACACCTTCATCCTCAAACACAAATCTACATCGCATTTCGTGTGTCTCTGCACTCGATTGACCAAATTCTCATAATCTTCTTCAACGTTGTAGGAAAACATTTGTTGGGTATTTAAGAGGCATGGATCACCATTCACACTTCTAAGTATCATGAAATTTTTACGATGTATGCCACATGGATTCTAAGTTGTCACATATTTGTCAAAAAACTGCTTTGTTGCATTGAGACTCAAAGGGTTTGACCAATCCATTCTCTCAACATCAGGAGCTCCAGGAAACCATAGGATCACGTGGACGTGTGCAGATCCTCTAAGTTTCTACTCATATCTGAAAAAGGGATATATGAAATCAACAAATATAAACATAAAACAATTCAAAACAATATGTTCAAAATCCAAAACGACATAACAAAAATCCAAAATTTGCTTTCCCCAAGATATTTCTGTAAAACAACCTCACAAAAAATAGGAAATATTTGGTGCATATAACTAGCAACAATATGCAGATACTCAATAACATTAGAAATTTTTCTCGCATACCCATTTCGATGTCCATATTATCTATTCAAACGAATGACATTATGCAAGTCTGACCACTTTGTGTCAGCTATAGTTAACGTAAAAAACAAAGTAGGGAAAGCCAATTGGGTGATCATGTCAGCCAACTCAGACCGACACTTTGTCCAATGTGCTCTGTGCCCCTAAGGGACAAACCAAAATGCATTAATTTTTCATCCAATTTATTGTTTGGCAACTCACGAAGTTTTTGATGCAATTGTTCAACAGTAGAAGGTGCATTTTCATGTAAACCCTTCGTCAAAGAAAATGTTGTTGTTCCCTGATTATGATGCCGCATAATCATATTCAAAATAATGTACCAAAATCGAGGGTGGCTTCCAATTCTTTGATCATAATGTCTTATCTAGTGCAAACCATATTCATGCATTTCAATATTGCAAATATGTGGATGCAACCAATCAAACATTTCTAGTCGGAAACAAATTCGAGAATTCCATGTCTAGCAACCCTTCCATATTGTATTCATTAATAGGAGATGTACCAATATCATGCCATTCTAAAGCCTCTGCATCTATCCCTTATGAATTTTCAATAAATATTCTTATTCGATCAACCTCCCTGCAATCATTAGGTAAGCGTGACAGAAATGATGATGGATGGGACATAAAGGAATTTCCACCCTCTCTTTCAATATCCTCCTTAGCCCTACTTGTTTCATCTAAAATGTTGTCAATATGTTGTAGCATTCTTGACACATCAGTAGGCATTTCGGGGAGAGATGAAACTGAATCCATATCAATTTCAACATCCTTGTAATATTTATCCATTTGAATTTTGTAAAGCAACACATCCATAACATGTTTTCTCTTCACATAGCATTCATAACATCTCGATTCAACACCACATTCTCTCACAATAATATAATCAAATTGTTTAACATAATGAGGAAGTTTTGTTGCAATCATGGATATATCTTACGGAAACTTATTGTATGATCACTATATTTATATTTACCACAACGAACATTCGATACTTGCAGTATTGAATTCACCCTTGTTATAATAGTTTGTTCAAATTCTATCAAAACTCTTAGAACTTTAGGTTTCTCACCTAGATCTATGTTGTTAAAAAGAGAAAAATGTTATGAACCTTTCTCCCCTTTGCACCTTTTACAAATGGGCCCTTCATGCCATCTTAGAACTTTTATACCTAGATAGAATTCATTACACACTTGGCACGTTTGCATAAAAGACAGATCATCAAGCCTGGAACAAAATTTTCTATGTGCTTCAGGCATGTCATCGCTATATCGAAAACAACGATCTTTGTTCCCCCTACCAAAAGGCATTTGAACCTTTCGATTATTAGAAACAAATAGGGTGGCCGTGTCATTGGAAACGTCATTTATTTCCATCGAATGAGGAACATACACTCCCCTTACTTCATTAAAAATATGTTCATTCTATAAACGAAAATGTAAAAAATGTTATGTAAAAATGAAGAATGTTAAGAATGGAAACACAATTTGTTGAACTAACCAACCATTTGAAAATAAAGAGAAAATACATTTCAGTGGTTACTGCATTCTCCAGCCATAATTCAAGGAAATGACATAGACTATGCCGCCCTAGCAATATGGTTGTCGTTAGATATTGAATTCAACATTGTTATTAAACAACATAAAATAATGATTAAACACAATAAACCAAATTCTTTATTTACATATTCAAAATGTAAGAAAGCTGAGAAAGCACATGTGCATTCCTCAAAGAAGTGTTTTCAGACTTTCTTTATGGCGAACAACATTAGCAACAGAGTTACATGGAGGGACACTAGGCCCAACATCCCCAGTAGATTGTTGCAAATTGTCAACCATCCTAGCAAGCATACTACTATCAACAAACAAATCAGATGCAGGAAATTGGTCAAAGCCTTCGCCAGAGCCACCTTCCATTATAGAAATTCCCCCATCATTTTGAGATTTCCCACAATTCCCACTTATTTGAATGCGGCCTTTGTAAAGAAAATCCATCGAAACAACAAAAAAAGAGCAAAACATTAGAGAAGTGGACAAAACTTTTGCAGCGAAAGATGCGCTTTACTAAATATTTCAAAATAGTCTTCCTACAAAAAAACAGTAAAGCCTCTGTACGTATTGACTATAGGAGCACCAGAACCTCCATTTATTTCTGTTTGAGAACAAAACCCAAACATATTTACGAGGGAAATATTTTTGCAAAACATATAAGAATACTTGCTTGCCAAGATGAAGAAAAGCAATCTTTCTAAATGTTTTTGTAAAAGGGTTGAAAAGAAAGAAACTTTAAAAAACTAAAGAATTAGGAGGCGAATTGAATAGAATCATTGATCCAACATTGCTTTCAATTTGAAACCCAGATTCAATAAAAGGGAAAAGCATGGAAGATATTACTCCCTTATCACTTAGGTAAGATCCAACGAAACAACCAGGGCCTCTATGAGTTGTTAAAACAATAAATACAAATGCTTTGACAACAAAATTATCAAAACTAGCAATAAACAATGGATCTTCCAACAAAAGACACCATTGTTTGCAAACCAACTTAAATCTCATCAACATGAACAAAGGAAGCCAACGAAAAATAAGTGCAATAATTTCAAATGGTAAAAACTCCCAAATAGCTGCATCCATGGTTACACGAAGAAGTTGTAAGTTTTATGGCACAACAACACAAAAAGGATGTCATCAAAACACACATAATATTCAACATTGTAACATGTAAAAAACAATGTATAAACATTTTCGAGAAGATGACATATACAAAACCTCGAATGTAGCAACTATCGTATGGAAACCATAAACATAATTAAAATGATTTTTACGAAGAAAATATGTACAACCATGAGGAGTATGGTTAAGTATCCAAAAAGTCCCCAACTTTACTTGAATACATGATTCATAATCGTTTTCTTGCCATGTGTGCTCTTAAATAAATAACCACACTATAATATTTTCAATGGATATTCTATTCTTTTAAATGCAAATAGTTTTTATGTTTCATGATTATTAATGTTAAAGAATAATAATGTTTATTAGTTACCACTTATTAATATTATTCATAAAAATAATAAATGTTAATATTAATGACTAAATATAATGTTGAAAAAACATTATATAAACATTGTTAACCTAAATTACTAACACATCCCATGAATAAAAAAATATAGAAGCATTGTATTGAAACAATGAGGTTAACAAACCACATTCGTGACTATGGGTGCACACACTAAACAAAAATTGAAAGACACATCCATATATGTAGTACATTTTAACAACATCAAGTCATTGAAATCCTGATAGAATTACAACAATATTTCCTTCAAATTATTCATAGTTAAAAGAGTTAAAATTATTCATAGTTACAAGAGTTGACAAAAGAAAACACACAATTAATTTTTTTCGCTTAATGATAGTACTCAGTTAAAGTTCTTTTATTTATGGATTAATAATATGCCCACATTTGATTTCCTAGAAAAGTACTATACATTTCACACATTTGATCTCTCAACATATGTAAAAACAAATTCCCTACATTTAAAATTTCTATATTTAAACTATATTCTTTATTTTTTTTGCTAAAGCAAGAGTTGTACCTTTTATATTATAAAATTAAACATAATTTACAATATATACACCTTTCCACCAAATTGAGTGGTCTAAGGCTAAATAGGGAGATGTCCTATAGAATCAAAGCCTTCAAACCCCAAAAAGTACCTGCCAAAAACTTTTGAGTACCAACAAAAATAAACAATGGGAGTCGCAGGGCACATGAACCCTCCCCGCAAATACCTGCGCTAACAAACCCTTAACCTACCTCTTAATCACTGCCATCCATTATTACTTTTAAATCTGATGTTGGAGATACATATCACTCCATGAAGAAGCAAGATGTTTACCCCCCCGACCCCACCAAACCGCTCACACAATCCTGATTGTTGATCGGTCTCGCTAAATCGGACGTCGAAGCTAAAAATTTCACGCCTGAAGTTAACGAAGTTTAGAGTGCGATGAGGGTGGTTTTCAGACCTGGCCCTCATCCACGTGTCAAGAGATGAATGACATCGCTGCCAAACATACAAAACCACCTTCAGCTTGAAAGTGGTGCGATAGCTCCAAACCACTCGGGAAGTGGTTTTGTCTCCTGACACTTGGAAAAATGGGAAATGTTGTCGCCAGAACAAGGCCATTAGTTAGAACTCTGCACCTTGCTCCTGACTGAGGAAACCAAGCACCAGACTCCAGGGATTTTCAAGGTTGTGATTACCATAACTGCTGAAGCCGACCCTGGCCAGCCTTCCACCGTAGACCTGTTTGACCAGAGTAGAGAATCCTGTAGAAATATTCTCATTTCAAATTGGCTTCCTTAGTTTTTTCTGATACACTTCTTTATCCTCTTCCACCTGGTTATGGCAAAGTTCTTTTAGGTTGCTTTGCGACATTGCAAGCCAACCCATCGAAATTCTGCTATCCTTACAGTTGACACCTTGGTTGGCTAGAACGTCCACCAATTTGTTGGCCTCTCTATGCACATGGATGAATCTAAGTGTGCGTAGTCCCTGAAGATGTTCCTGAATTTTATGGAGAACCCTTATTAACCTCCAGTGTTTTGTAATTTTTTCCGACCCTGTTCCATGACTAATTCTCTTGGCCGCGTCTTAGAATCAGCTTCTATTATCACATTTTGGCAGTTGTCCTATTTCAGAAATTCTAAGCATTGCTCCAATGCCATTAGTTCTGCCATATTGTTGGTGGCTTTTCCTAAATGATAATGGAAGAGGGAGATGATGCTTCTGGTTTCATCTCATAGAACTCCTCCAAAGCCAGCAATTCTTGGGTTACCTTTTGAAGCTCCATCGATGTTATACTTCAAAAAACCTTCCAGGGGGGGATTCCAGAATTCTTTAACCGTTTCCCTCATGATTATTTTCCTGTCTAGACCTCGTGGAATGAGCCCCTGCATGTCTAACTTCCTGAGAATTCTCAACTCTGCTTCCGAGGGAGGACTTTTGGGGAGATCCCTTACTGTGGTGCCAACTGTCTCTTTAAGTTGTTTCAAGATCTACTCCAATAGGCGAAGAGAGGAATTCTTCTCCTCTTTGAAAATTCTTTTGTTTCTTTCTTTCCACACATTCCATATAATGAAACTTGGCAAGAGAGCCCAGGCAAAGTTAATAACTTCATAATTTGAAAAATTATTCCTCCAATTGTTTAGGGTGTTAGGGATACTTTATTTTTCTCTATCGGACTGATTGAAGATGGTAGCAAAAATATCCCACAACCTTGAGGTGAAAATGCAGCTATTGAGAAGATGTTCCATAGTCTCCTCTTGGGCTTCACAGAGTTGGCATCTGGAGGGTCCCAGCATACCCCTCTTTCTAATGTTGTCCTAGGTTAAGATTTTCCTGTGGTGAACCAACCACATAAAGAGTTTGATCTTCATCCAGCCTTTGTGCTTCCATAGCTTCTACCAGATTCTAACCGGAGCTTGGGAATCTAGCCCAAGGAGAATACCTTTTCCTTCCTTAATATTAAAATTTCCCTCTTTGTTGTTACCCCATCTTAGTTGATCCTATCCTTCAGTGACTAAAATCATCCTTTGATCCAATATCCTCTTTAGGGTATCTGCTCTACTGTTGAGAGTTCTGTCCCCTCTGTCATCTATTTTTCTCCATGTTCTCCATTTTCCTGAATTGTGAACATTCTCCCAAAAGTCCTTTACCTTTACAAATCCTTGATTGTTTGTCTCATGCTTGAGGCCTAAAAATTCCTCTTTCAATAGTGTTGGCTCTTGTTACCATTTATCCTCCCAAAAGAGTGCCAGATACCATCTCTAATTTCCCAGAAACTATTTTTCTGAACCACCTCTCTGTTCTCCCAGGCATTGTTCCATATGAGAGAGCCCTTCATGTTTCTAGACATTCTTATTAGCTCAGAAGAATGCCAGAAGCTGGCATATTTTTCCTTCCATATGCTTGCCCATTGAGCCTTAGGATCCTTAACCCACCTCCACCAAAGTTTGGCCCCTAGAACCTTATTGAGAATCTCTAAATCATCCAATATTAGGCCTCCTTGGTGCTTGGGTTTACAGATCTTTTCCCACGAGACTAAAGCCCATTTTTTCCTAGTCTCTTCCTTTCCCCAAAGCAAATCTCTTTGGATATTTCTAAATTGCTGTAAGACTCCTTTAAGAGCATGTAGAGTTGATAGCATAAAGACTGGGATAGCTTGGAGCACTGCCTTTGTAAGAACCAATCTACTCGCCAGATTTAAAGACCTGATTGTCCATTTTCTGACTTTATTTTGCATATTGATGATTAATGGTTCCCAAATGCTCTTGCGCAAAGGTTTAGCCGTTATAGGAACTCCCAAATACTAAGAGGGGAGGGATTCTCTTTGAAAGCTAAGAATTCTGGAGACATTTCTCTGAATGGCTATATGAGTAGTAAAGAATTTCTTTTTTGATTTGGAAAGATTGATTTCCATACTTGTTGCCATATCAAAGCTATTCAAAATTTGTTTGTATGTAAGTGCTTCCTTGACTGTGGGAACTCCCTGTAGCATGGTATCATCTACAAATTGTTGATGAGTCAGAACTTGACTATTCTTTGAAAGTTGGAGTCCTTGAATTTTGCCCGTTACTTTAGCATGCTAATGGACCTCCCCAGCCCTTCCATCATAAGGATGAAAAGAAAATAAGAGAGCGGATCACCCTGTTTGAGACCTCTAGAAGGAAGAAAAATTTCAAAGGGAGAGCCATTAACTAAAATTGAAAAGCTGGAGGAAGTCACTAGGGCCATGACGAATCTGACCCAATTATGATCAAAACCAAACATGATAAGCACTTTCTTGATATATGTCCAGTTCACTTTATCATATGCTTTGGCTATGTCCAATTACATTATCATACCTGCTTTCTTTTTATTATTTAACGAGTGAAACACCTCGTGAGTTTGAATGATGTTATCTAGTATTTGTCTGCATTCCACATAACCAGATTGTTCCCCCGAAACAAGCGTCAGCAACAAAGGTTTGAGTCTGTTGGCCACTACCTTTGAAATTATCTCGTAAACTACATTGCATAAAGCGATGGGCCTATACCTCTCTAGCATTTGAGCATTATCCTGTTTTTGAATTACGACGATGAAGGAGGTATTGGGAGCCTTCAAAATAGTTTTGTTCAGCCTGGAATCTTCCACTACCCTTAAAATATCCTTTTTGACAATATTCCAACAAACTTTGAAGAAATCTAGATTGAATCCATCCGGACCTGGAGCCTTGCCATTTTGCATTTCCTTGAGTACCTCACTGACCTCCGTTTCAGTTACAGGTCTGTTGAGATTACAGTTATCCTCTCTAGATACCAACTTAGGGATGTGTTTAGTGAAGTCCTTGATGAAAGGTTCCCTTATTAAAATGTTTTGCTGGGCAATATCTCGGAAGTGCTTAACTAACATTGCTTCTATCTCCTCATGGGATTGATGTATATGCCCCTCCTCGTCCTTGATCAAAGAGATCCTGTTGTGAGTCCTATTTGCAATGGTGGATCCATGGAAAAATTTAGTGTTGCGCTCTCCTTCTTTCAGCCATTGGACTCTAGATTTTTGTTTCCAAAAAATTTCCTCTTCTTTACACAACTTTTCCCATTCTTGATGATGTTTCTCTACTTGATCATTTTTTTTCTTATCAAAGGCTTCCTTGATCAAAGCTTGGTTGAGTTCCATAATTTTATTTTCAACAGATTTCTTATCTGCAAAAATATTTCCAAATTCATTCTTGTTCCAAGCTTTTAGCTTCATCTTGAAGTGCTTTAATCTTTTGTGTAACAGGAACATCGTTGATCCTTGAATATGAAAATCTTTTGCCCACCATTTTTCAATGTTGTTGATGAATTCTGGGTGTGAAAGCCAAATATTTTCAAATATGAAAGGTCAATTTCTTGGGGTACCGATGCCCTTGATCTCCATTTGAACTGGCCAGTGATCTGAGCCTCCAAAAGGGAGAATTCCTGTTATTATTTCCTTGTCTATAAGCATGAGATCATCAGACATAATGAATCTATCTAGCTTGGAGGCTACCTGGGAATCGCCTCCTCTTTTATTATTCCATGTGCAGAGGCCATTGTTTGTCTCAATGTCAACAAGCTTCATGTTTTCTGAAAAGGTTTGGAAGGCTGAGGAATATTTGTTTAGAGCTCTTGTCCCCCCTTTTTTCTCCGAGAGAGCTCTGATCATATTGAAGTCCCCTCCTATGATCCAAGGTAATCCTGCATGCCTGACCCGGAGATCCACCAAGGAGTCTATAAATCTGATTTTTTCATCTAACCTTTGAGGGCCATAAACATTCGTGACCAGATAAGTGTCCCTGTCTCTTACAGGCTGTATGACCACTGATAAATAATTCCTTGATGCCTCTGCATCAATTATTCCTGTTTTTTGGGGATTTCAGAGAGTGAGGATACCCTCTGCTATGTTTTCAACTTTAACTTCTAGAAACTCAAATTTGCTGAGCCATTTACTATGGATTTTCCTTAACTTTTGAATAGATCATTTTGCTTCTTGGACGAAAATTATATCTAGAGTTGTCTGCTTCATTCTGATATTCAACATTCTCTGTTTTCTCTTGCTGCCTAGACCTCTAATATTCCATGTTGTAAACTTCATAATTAAAGATTGGTAAAGGAGTAATTGGTTAGATATTTCATCTTACTTGAGTCTACCATAAGCTTTCCACATTCCATTAGTAGCTCATTCTGCTTTTTTCTGCCTCTTTTTTTTCCTGGATTTCTCAATGCTAACCCCAGAGTCATTTTTACTGCTTTCACCCCTTCATTACTCTGTCTTTCCATGTTGTTTACTTCCTCCAAACCCTTTGCCTCAGTTTTCCATAAGAGTAACTGTTGTTTTCAATTGAACTCTTCTTGTGGTAGTGGTTCTACCCCGCCAGTAGTTCCCTGATTCAAGAACCTTTCTAGATCCAGGTTTTCTCTGTCAACAATCTCCTGTAGCTCATTGTCCTCCGTTTCCATCTCACTCTGGGTCATTTCCTGATCCATTTTCAGTTTTGAATCACTCATCATGATCCCTTTTTGTTTTTCATTTTCCTGCGTCTGATCATTATCTTATTCCTTCTCCTTCTTCTCATAACCTTCACTCATTACTTGATCTTCTCCTGCTATTTCTTCATCCTCTTCGCAAACTTGGAACTGATTCTGACTAGCCTTTTGTCCTTTAGCTTGGTGTTGCTTTGGCCCTTTTTTGCCTCTTTTTCCTTTATGTACTACTTTGTGAAAGCTATCTGTGTCTTTCGTTGTGTTAGTTTTGCTTTTGTTTTCTGCTTTACTAAGAGGGTAGTCTCTTAGAATGTGCCCATGTTCATGGCATCTACGACATCTAAATGGAATATGCTCGTAGTCTACTATATGCACCCATTCCTCATCAAAAACCTCCAAGATGACCTCATCCGGAAGAGCTCCAAAGAGATCCATCTCCACATAGATCCTTGCAAAGGAGGTATATTTTCCCCTCCTTGTGGCTTCAGAAGCTTTGACAAACCATCCTAATTTATTGCCTATGGCAGCTAGCAATTATGTTTTCCAATAATCAAGAGGTAGAGAATAGAGTCTTACCCAAACCGAGACTGAAGTAAAAGTTTCCCGCTCCGGTATGAAATTCATCGTCCATGGCCTCATATAGAGCCCTGATGCTGCATAGAAGTAGGGCTCACCTTCAAACACTCTGTCTTTATCTTCAATGTTGGTGAACACCACGGTGAAGAACCCCTTGGACCCCAAATGAAGATCAATGCTCCCTTTAGGCTTCCAGTGGTATCTGATCCATGTTTGTAAAGCTTTTTTAGTGGGCCATAACCCCATGAATTTTTATATGATTTCATATGTCCGCATGTGATCCTTGTGCGCTTGCAACGCTGGATCATTTAAAACCACTCTAGGAGTGATTTCAACCTTGGGTTTACACGGTCCCTTCTAATTTTTGTCTTTTGTTCCCTGTTTTTTGTCATTTTCCTCCTTGTCTTTTGTGTTGTCATTCTCCTTCGATTTGATACCTTCTGTTTCCTCTTCCCTATTTCTTCTTCCTTCCACAACATTACCTCTGCCTTTATCTGGGGATTTCTTGCCCTTGTTGGCCACCACCTCCTTGTAGGAGGGAGTGGAGCTCCCTCCTCTGCACCCATCCATGGGGAAAATTTCCTCAAAAAACTGAAACCCTAGTCGCTCCTGCTTCGCTGCCCGACCTCCTTGACACCAACTTCGATCTATTTAAACTATATTCTTAAATCTATAAATAAATTCAATTATT
>APFE031012520.1:56971-68236 GCA_000404065.3 Pinus taeda | reverse complement strand
TTATGGATTGAAATTTAAGGAAAATATGGGTTTACTGTAGCATATGAATGGGATGCATCCAAGCATTGAAATTTCAAAAGTTGGGTTTATTGTGCATATGAAATGGCAAG
Source organism: Pinus taeda (assembly GCA_000404065.3). Lineage (NCBI taxonomy): Eukaryota > Viridiplantae > Streptophyta > Pinopsida > Pinales > Pinaceae > Pinus > Pinus taeda. The sequence goes on along the minus strand of APFE031012520.1, from coordinate 68,126 downwards.
TGTTGATGCTTTTGAAATTTTACTCAGAGAAAAGAAAAGATGGATTTGGTATTGCATATGAATGAGATGTATTCTTCGTATATGCTTGGCCATTTATAGAGGTTTCTTGATTTTGGGTAATTAATTTAACCTCTTGATTTTGGATAATTAACTTACTCTAAAATGAAATAAGGCATTCAATGTGTTCCTTGTAATATAGATATAAAGAAAACATCTAAAGAAAAATAATTGCACAATGATCCAATCCAAGAAAACAAGGTTTTCGAGAAACCAATTAATTCTTCTAGAAAAATTCAACAATTCCAATTTAATAATTCTATCGGCCACTCTTTGTACCTTTTGGGACAATTGCTAGTATTTAATATCTATCCTAAAAGCTCATACTTGCACTTTATAACTCATTAATTGAACACTATACACATATTATATTGTGTGATATATTTAATATTATTTATATTATATGGTAATCGCAAGGTTCAGGTCGATATGAAAATATTGTATTATAACCATAGACATTGAATGTTCCCGAATCCCCACCCACACCTGCTAGTCACCCTAAAGACAACTGGTGCCACAATATGCAGAAGGTTCCCAATTGGCCACCTGTAGTTTCCGGTCAGAACAAAACGACAACCAACGATGTCTCCACTGTCGTTCGTAGGGTTCCGATCGAATGGCTCTTGAAAAATCTACATGACTTAGGGTTACTCAACCCTACCCCATCCACTGCTCCAACTTCTCATTCACGCCATTTTTTCCCTCTGCCAATGCTCTGTTATCCCTAGTCATACAGTCGATCCCCGATGACACAGTTTCTCAACACTACCCCATCTATCTCCAACTTCTCATTCACGCTAAGTTTCCCACAACCAATGCTCTGCCATCTCTGTTGATACAGTCAACGCCTGAGCATGCAGAGGGAGCATAATGCTCGTTTGACCATGGTCAATAGTTGTTAATGTTTTTTCGCCATGGCTATCACTCGTCAATGTTTCTTTCACCACGACTATTAGTCGTTTCACCATAGTGTCGAATGCTTCAACTATGAAATAGATTCAACATCGCTCACGACACTGTGGTTGAGCTTTAGAAATATGGAAAAACCTTAAGGCCATACACACAATACGTGAACTTTAATTTTCCATAGGTAAGAATACACTTCTCAACGAACTAGGTTTATAACCGTTCTTGGAAATCCTTTAATTTTTTAACATACAGGGTTTTGAATCACTATTGTGTTGTTCTCTCAGCCTCTCTTTCTTGCTTTCTAGGTCGCAAAGTACTTCTAGAGAGCCCTATAAAAAGTAGTCGACCAGAACAAGTTTCGACTCCAGGGAACAAATCCCTCTAGCCGCTTACATTTGTGACTCTGTTTTCTCAGAGAGGCACCCAATTTCTTGCCTCACATTTTTCTTTTGATATCTTAAACCCTCATATTATTAATTAGCAAATTCCTCGTCTTTGCTATGCAGGTATGTATGTCGGCGTGTTCCCAGTTGTGCCTCTCCTTCTCAGATCAGCCAAGTTCTTAATAATATGAGCTTGTTGCTTCTTTTCTTCAATTTTTTTTTCTTGGTGGATCATAGACACCACTATCTATTCTCTCACTGTAAAAGAATTCCCTATCCAAGGGTAGTTAGGGTTTACTAGACAATTGTTTATTGAAACAACATGATTATTTTCATACTTTCCATATGTTTTTATTAAATGTTATGCTCGAAATGTTATGTTCGAAATATTTTGAATATGTTTCTATTAAATGTTATAGAACAATACTTTCAAAACTCTAAGGGTTTCTTCTTCATTTATTAATTAATTGAAATAGAGTTGCATGTATTCTTTCGAATATCTCAGAATTTCGTCATTTTTTGTATTTCACAATTTTTCTTAAAGATGTCGACAGTGCAGTAAATTTTTACTGTTGCGGTTCTCTATAGTTTAGGAATTTGAAAAATCCCATAACCACAACATCATTATATATATCGAGTCTATGAAAGTCCTGAGGTCTGATGTTTAACATGTTTTCGACCTGAATGTTTTCGAGCTCAATGTTTTGAATCTGATTGTTTAAAACAAAAATTCTTCAAATATCTACATTAAAATATTGTTAAAACCCTAATGGTTTCTTCTTCATTTATCGCTTTGCGTAATTGTGCACTTTAGAAATTTCAAAAAATCCCATAACCACAACCTCACTATATATAGGGGTTTATCAAAGTCTTTAGCTCCGAGTTTTAACTTGTTTTCGACCTGAATGTTTTCCACCTGAATGTTTTCTAGTTGAATATTTACAAAATTTATATTTGATATATGTACGATACATTATTTTCAAAACCCAAATAACTCAAATTGACTTCCTGTATTCTTTCGATTATCTCATATTTTGGTCATTTTTTTTGTTAGATATCTTGGTTAAAGATTTTGACAGCACAACTATTTTTTATCATTGTGGTACTATGTAGTTTAGCAATTTCAAAAATCCCATAACAAAAACCTTGGACATCTAAGAGAACCGGGGATAGTTTTTCGAGGTTGTTACCTAGCTAGCCAAGTCTGGTAACTAACCCAGGTCTCTACAAAGGCTAATTAAATGCTCACATGGCTCATGGACCTTATGTTGACACTCACACATCATTTTCCATTACAGAAGAAATTAAAAAACAACGTAGCTATTTATTATCTGTAACACCCTTCTCCCACATCTACCCAAGTAATTGGCCAACCGAGGTACATGCGATGAGAGGCTACTATTATTGCATTCAACATCCTATGTGACGTTCAGGAAATGGAATCGACAGAAACACAACATAAAGGCCTTCCACATCAGCTACAGGACCCCTAAGAACCATGCCAACACTTCAGGGAGCTTTTCCCTGGGTCCCACTGAAGCTTATGATCTCTTTCCCTCTAGACGCTCTCCTGCTAGGGGCATGCCAACGTTTAGGGACCTCTGGAGACTCTCACAGGCCTACATGCCAATTTCCAACGACCAATTTTTCTAGTTATGTGCCAATATCCCTGGGATTTGAGCCAATTTTTTCGGCCCAGAGCCCAGGTCACTATCCAGAATGGAATGATATCTTAAGAGTAGTAAAATAACGGGAAAACAATGGAGTAGAAGCAACTAGTTAAACAAACCCTTAACCAGACCCCTACTAGCCATGACAGATATTTTGTTAAACATATCACAAACATGTAATCTACAAGTGTAAATAACATAATTAAGAATAGGGATTTCTATGTGATAATTGACAAAAACCGTTGTTCCCTCATGTCATTTGCTGCATTATCATCTATTAGGTCATAGATACATTTTCCATTCATTTACAAGTAAAAACACACTAAGAGCCATACATAGATGTTTTCATAAAACATACATATAACCAACATAGTGACAATAGAAATACCATAAAAATATCAGCCATAAAATCCACATATAAACCAATACACTTACACATGAGGACCAAGGGAATAAATTTCTCATTAATGAATGCAAAACCAACCAGAGATGGGACTACCACATTCCACCTGACCATAGATTGGCTGAGCCAAGTCTCTCTTCAGCCAATCACCCCCATGCCATAATCTAAGCATGAATGTGGGACTCATAAATATAGGTTTTAACCCTATACAGAAATTACCTTCATATGAATTCTAAAAACATAAAATAAATAACAACAAGAGCATAAAACATAAAATAGATATAAACAAAGATTTTCCCCAAGATCCCAAAATCTGGACTACCAGATTATTTTTCATTATGTTTCTTTCAATGTTACAATACATATATATACATGTCGAAGCATCCATAAATCCCATTCCATTAATCCTGGATTAGAACATAATCATAGTTCACTTGATTGGATTTACAAAATACCATGGAATGAAAACCATCATGCCCAAAACCATGTGCGAAATCCATGCACAAAACCATAGGTAGCACCACCCACCTAATATAGGGTCCAAAAAAAATTTCTCGGGGCGCTGTCCTGAACCCCCTGTAAGGGGGCTACCACCCCCTTGCTTACCCCTCGACAAAAGGGGTAGCAGCACCCCGCACAACATATAGGGGGGGCCTTCCAGCCTCCTTCCCTCCCTCGCACGTGGGGTAGTCGTGCAAACAATATAACACAACCCAACATTCTCCCACTTGTTGTTTTCTTTCCACAGGGGGCCACAGGAGAGCTTAATCATTGATTTAGCTCTACAATGCCCATTTTTTCTCTACACCAAGAGAACTTCTCAATTCTAACAGACATTTTCAATGCATCTGCAGTATTCTTGATAGTGTCCACCTTTACCAACAACGCCTTTTTGTCCTCAATCATATTCCTCACAAAGTGATACTGAACAACAATGTGCTTTGTCTTTAAATGATAAGCAAAGTTCTTTGCCAATAAAATTGCACTTTGGCTATCACAATCTATCCTTATAGCTTGTTGTATTAACCCCATACTTTAACGCACTCTCTGCAACCAAACTGCTTCCTTGCTTGCATGAGTGGCTACCATGTATTCTGCCTCTGTAGCTAAAAGTGCCACTACAAAATGTCTCTTACTCATCCAACTGACTGTACCTCCAAATAGGTTAAACACATACCCACTTGTAGATCTTCTCTGATCCAAATCTCCAGCCGAGTCCGCATAAAAAAAGCCACAGAAGTTCACAACTTTGTCCAATCCTAGTCTTCCTTGATAGCACAAACCATAATCACTAGTGCCACACAAATATCTGAAAACCCACTTCACTACTATCCAATGCTCTTTCCATGGTTTTGACATAAACCTACTCAATACTCGCACTGTATGTGCAATGTCTGGTTTAGTACATACCATTTCATACATCAGGCTACCGACTGCACTTGCATGTGGAACACGAGACATGTCCTCTTCCTCTTCTTGTGTCTTGGGACACTGTTCAACAGATAACTTTACACCTACAGGAATAGGAACCTTCACCGATTTACTATCTTGCATATTAAACCTCTACAATATTGTCTCGACATACATCTTCTGGTTTAACTAGAGCTTCCTCTTTTCCCAATCTCATTTAATTTCCATGCCAAAAATATATTTTGCAGCACCAAGATCTTTAATGTCAAACTTGGAGGACAATTGGGTCTTTAAATCCTGGATAATTTCTTTTTCATTTCCAACCAGCAACATATCATCCACATACAAGACAAGATAAATAAAACGGTCACCAATTAATTTAAAATACACACAAGATCTACTTTTATTCTAGTGAAGCCATGTCCCCGTATAAATGTATCAAATTTTTGATGCCACATCCTGGGCGATTGTTTTAACCCATACAGAGACTTTTTTAGCTTGCATACTAGTTCTTTCTTACCCTTCACCACAAAGCCTTAAGGTTGCTTCATGCAGATCTCTTCTTCTAGATCCCCATGAAGAAATGTTGTCTTCACATACATCTTCTCTACCTCAAATCAAAAGTAGCAAAAGTAGATAAAAGTAATATAATAGAAGCTACGTTGGAAATAGGAGAAAAAATATCACCAAAATCAATTCCCAACACCTGGGAATAACCTTTTGCTACCAACCGAGCTTTGTATTTCTCCACATTTCCTTCTTCATTCTTCTTCTTCTTGAACATCCATTTGTTGCCAATGGATTTGCTTCTAGCCGGCAACTCCACGAGATCCTAAGCCTCATTTTTGTGCAAAGATGCCATTTCATCAACCATGGCCTCTTTCCAGAGTTTTCCATCCTCTGAATCTATTGCTTCCCTCATAGTTTTGGGATCATCATCAGTAATAGATAAAGAAAAATTTGAACAGAAAATAGATGGACTATACCCTTTTGGCTGCCTTCTTTCTTGAATTGATCTCCTTGTAGTCGGAGTTTGTGGCTCTTCATCTTCTAATTCCTCTTTTGAGTCTGATTTTTCCTCCTTTAGCTCAAACTATATCTTCTCAGGCTCGTTTGGTAGGACTTCATGTTTAATAACATATTTCACCTCTCTAAACACCACATCTAAGATGTACACAACCTTCCTTGTTTCTTAGTTCCAAAGCTTATAACATTTTAAACCATCCTTATACCCAATAAAGATGCATTTTTTAGATTTACTATCTAACTTTATTCATTTCTCCTTTGAAACATGTACATATGCATCATATCCAAATACCCTTAGATGTAAATTAGAAGGTTTCTTACCAGACCATACCTCTTGTGGAGTCTTATCCCCCAACGCTGATGGCGCACTGATGAAGGTGATCTGTTGACCATGTAACATGCAGTCTACACCACCTCTTCCCAGAATTATATCCAAATACGGCACCACTGAGCATGCTTCTTACCCTTTCCATCAACGTCTTGTTCATTCTTTCTAAAACTCCATTTTGCTTAGGTGTGTATGGAATAGTCTTCTGCCGTGCTATACCACACTTCTTACAAAGCTCTTCAAATTCCATCTTGCAAAAATCTCCACCGTTATTTGTCCTCAACACCTTTAGCTTCTTCTCTATCTAGTTTTCCACCAGAGCCTTAAATTATTTAAACTTGTCAATGACTTCAGATTTCTTCCTGAGGAAATATATCCATGTATTCCTTGAGAAGTCATCTATAAATGATACATAGTGCACAAAATTTCCCAGTGATGGAACCGAGACAGGTCCAAACACATCACTCTGCACAAGCTATAATGTATGTTTCACCCTCTTACCACCAGAAGGGAAACTCACCCGATTATGCTTCCCATATATATAACTTTCACATAAATCAAAATCCAGAGAGCTATTAGACATACCTTCTATCATACCTTTACCATGTAGTATTTGAAGGACCTTCTGTCCAATATGTCTAAGCCTTTGATCCCATAGCATGGTCTTTTCTCCAGAGATCACTAGATTTTCTGCTCCACTTCCAGGAACCATAGAACTATTGCACCCATCAATAACAATGCTACCTTGAAGCTTGTAGAGAGTTCCAACCCGAACTCCCGACATCAATACCAGTGCTCCCTAAACCATCTTGCAAGTATCTTTCTCGAACTCTATTTTACACCTGCATCATCCAGCTTGCTTACAGAAATCATATTTGTGGCCAATACAGGAATATGCAGAACACCCGAAAGTGTTAAAATCCTTCCACCTTGCAACTTCAACTTGACTTTTCCACGACCAAGAATTCTAGCCTTCCTTTCATCCCCTAAGAAGACATCGCTCCCATCATATTTCTCATACTCACAGAACCACTCTCTGTGGGGAGTGAAGTGAAAGGATGCACCTGATTCAATCAACCATGCCTCATGATCTACATGTGTACTTGAAGAAGCCAAGTACACATCCCCACCTTCATCTGAGGTGGTTTTCACCTCTGTAGAAGAAGCATCATCAAATACTTTTCCTTTATCAGGAGATTTAGATTTACACTCCCTTTTGAAGTGCCCTTCCTTTCCGCATTTCCAACACACCACCTTTATAGGTTTTCCTGGAGATTTAGATCTCCCTCTAGATTTAGATCTCCCACTCGATGACTTATTTTTGTTTTTTTCTAGGATCACCCTCGTACAGAGAATGCATCACCATTATGACCCTCCATATTTTTCTGTCTCATCTCCTCCGACAACAAGGATGGGACTATTTCATCAAACTGCAAAGCAGTTGCATTGCTACCTATTGCAAGAACTAGACTATCCCACGAATCTAGTAGAGAACAAAAAAAACTGATGCTATTAGCATCATCTGAAATTTTAATATGAACAGATAATAATTGCCTTACCATAGTATTAAATGCATTCATATGCTTTGTCACTAAGTCTCCATCTTTCATCCTCAGGTTATACAACTTTTTTCGTAGGAACATTTTATTCACTAGAGACTTATATTTGTACAAAGTCCCTAACTTGTCCCACAAAGCCTTCGCTGAACCTTCCCTTGATACATTCAACAATACTATTATGCTCTTTACCTTCTGATCCAACTTTTCCCAGTCTTCAACTGACATTGTTGTTGGTTTAGTACCTGGACCTACCGTGATCCACTGATCTTTATCCACTAGCAGATCCTCCATCTTGAGTTTCCACAAATCAAAACTCCAATCATTAAATTTTTCTATCTCTATCTTCCCACTGCTCGCCATCTTCACCACAAAAATTGATCCCGTAGATCTCCCACTGAACATGGTCTACCATAGGCCCGAGCAAAAAACCCCTTAGCAACAAAGGTGTCTCCTTGAAGCCAAAACAACTCTCATACCAAATGTAGGTTTTAACCCTGTAAAACAATTACCTACATATGAATTCTAAAGATAAAAAATAAACAATGGTGAGAGCATAAAACATAAAACAAATATACATAGGTATTTTCCCCTGGATCCCAAAATGGGGACTACAAGATTGATTTTTCATTATTATTATTCCTTTCAATGTTACAATACATATATATACATGTCGAAGCATCCATACACCCCAATCTATTAATCCTGGATTAGAACTTAACTGTAGTTCCCTTGACCGGATTTACAAAATACCATGGACTGAAAACCATCATGTTCAAAACCATGTGCGAAATCCATGTAGAAAACCATAGGTAGGTCCACCCACCTAATATAGGGTCCAAAAAAAATTCTCAGGGCATTTCCCTGGATCCCGTGTAGGGGGGCTACTGCCCCCCTGGTTACCCCGCGACAAGGGTGGCAGCCACTGTTATATACCTAGGGGGGGTAATATGGGGTACAAAGGGAGGCACCCAAGGTAATAATGTAATGATGGGATGGGCCATAGTAATAAATAAGGTGGTTAACCCATATCATGTAAGGGACCACAAGTAGTTAGTAATAATGTAATGGGCCCATGGTATTAGTGGATGGTATGAGGGAACCATGGTAATGATCTATGGTATTGCATGTATGAGGCCTATATAGAGGCTAGAGACTCCACATGGAGAGATGTCAAGGAATATAGTCAAGGATTATTGTATGAACAAGCATATGGCTTGTGGAATGTTCTCCTTCCTTAAGGAGTGAATGTATGAACAGGGATATGGCTTGTGGAATGTTCTCCTTCCTTAAGGAGTGGTGTTTCCCTACTTTAAGGGTTTGATCAATAAAGAATCAGTTCTATCTTATTGTTTCTGGGTTCATCTTATACTTTTAGATTAGATCTACAGCAAGTGGTATTAGAGCTATAACAATTGGTATCAGATCTATAACAAGTGGTATCAGAGCTACAACAAGTGGTATTGGAGCTACAACAAGTGGTATCAGAGCTATAACAATTGGTATCATGGTTAACCCATATCATGTAAGGGACCACAAGTAGTTAGTAATAATGTAATGGGCCTATGGTATTAGTGGATGGTATGAGGGAACCATGGTATTGCATGTATGAGGCCTATATAGAGGCTAGATACTCCACATGGAGGATGTCAAGAAATATAGTCAAGGATTATTGTATGAACAGGCATATGGCTTGTGGAGTGTTCTCCTTCCTTAAGGAGTGAATGTATGGTGTTGCCCTACCTTAAGGGTTTGATCAATAAAGAATCATTTCTATCTTATTGCTTTTGGATTCATCTTATACTTTTAGATTAGATCTACAACAAGTGGTATCAGAGCTACAACAAGTGGTATTGGAGCTACAACAAGTGGTATCAGAGCTACAACAGCTACCCCCCCATGACCCCCCGACAACGCCTGTGGACCCCCTGCGCATGGGTTAGTCATGGAAAGAATATAACACAACCTAGCAATAACCAACCAAAAATAACCAAACAAGAATGGACGCTATCGGAGTTCTCCATCAACACCATGAGGATTTTTAGTGCCTCCTAATCTCTTAGGCTTTATCGTAATCCACAACACGATCTAGGTATCACTAGGTCCTACACCGAGACCCACTCTCCAAGCTTTACCGTACATCCCATCCCGGGACTACTAGGTCCAACGGAGAGAAATCCACCTCTTGGCTTAACTGTATATACGACCTTTCATCGGCAAGGATTCCTAGGTCCACTGAGGCACACAATCCTAGCTTTACCACAACCCACAGTCTGGCTCAGGGGTTACTAAGCCAGTGGCTTTACTGTGATCCACAGTCTGGTTCAGGGACCACTAAGCCATGTGTTTTTCATTTAGGAGTTCCACCCCACTCAGCTTCGAATCCATCCAGCGATCTAGCTCAACTGAAGTATGAGAACCCATCTCATCAAGGCTATCAGGAAATGGCAATGCTAGTTTGAAAGACACTGTCACACCTGGCACGACCCATGACATAACAATAAAAGAACCACATGCAATACTTTGCATGCCAAATCTAGCAAGGAAATCACACATGAAAATCAACTTGGAATACGTGTCCCATCGACCGTGGTCTTATATTTTTTACATGGATTTTTACTGAGGGTTATTACATTATCATTGCGGTACTGTGTAGTTTACCAATTTCAAAAATCCCATAACGACAACCTGAGACCTCTAAGAGAACCCGTGACTGCTTTTCCAGACTGCTACCTAGCGAGTTGGGCCTGTTAACTAACTCGGGTCTCTACGAAGGCTAATGAACTATTCACGTGACTCATGGACCTTATGTCCACACTCGCACATCATTTGTCATTATAGAAAAAAAACCCTTTCTTTCTTCGCAATTCATTATCCAAAAAAAGCCATAGGAAGAGAGGCAGACCTTTTAAAGGCCACGGAAGACCAAAAGAAAATCTACGCAACTCAACCCTAGCAACAATTGACACCGTCCCAAATCGAGCCTAGGATCCCACCAACATTCGCCAACCACCCAGGAATGCTACGAACTCGAGTAACATAAACTAGAGGAAAGGAACATGCACAAAGATGTAGTTCAAAAACGTCATCCCACCAATATAATTTTGAACCGCCTCGATTGTTTTCGTTTCTAGTTTCCTTCCTCCACCTCCATGAACAAAATCGAGACATCTTGCAAAACACCAGTAGTAACGCCTTCTTACCAACATCACTTCCTTTTCTGCATTTTCCAAAAGAAATTAACATTCTCATTACCCCCTATTGTTCAAATGTTTCAATTTCAAATATAATTTCAATATTCAAATTCAATTTCCAACATCTCACATTCGACATATAAATATCCATATTTTCATTTGATTTTTCCAATTTAGAATATTTGAAATGCATATTTTTCAATATTATCAACTTTAAAA
>APFE031012520.1:37653-49889 GCA_000404065.3 Pinus taeda | reverse complement strand
TTTGAGACTCTGTGGGGAAAAATCCAATCATTGGTAAGGGTTGGTGTGACTCAGGTAAGATGTGATCAACAGGTGATTTTGACAATTTAGATGTCCCTAGGTCACACCCACTTAAGCCATCGGTTAGTCATGTAGTCATCTCAAGACTCACATAAACTAACAAAAAAAATTATATATTAATTTAATCATTTTTATAAATTTGATATTAATATATTATTGTTAAAATAATATTGTAAATAAAAAGTAAAACACTAAACAAATTAAATTAATGTCCTGGAGGCGCTCTCCAACCCAATATGGTAGAGATGTTGTAATGTCATGTTTAACAATATGATTCCTCTATTTAGAGCCACCATTGTAAGCCAAATTTGCTCACCTTCAGGTTTTAAGACCCCCATTGGGGTTCTAGTAAGTTGAAAATAGGGGAGAAGCTCCCCAATTCATAGTAAGGGGTAGTTGTTATAGAATTCAATCACGACTTCCACCAACAATCACAACACACAAGGTCTTATATTGAATGGTATAAATTATGCAATAGGGGCGATTAAGATGAAGAGATTTTTGAAGAATTTGGACTGTTAGGGAGAAACAACCACAAAATATGAAGAACCTAAAGTTATAGAATTAGTAGCAATGACCAATGCCCAAAGAAATGCTTCAACACAGAGCAAAAGAAAGGATTCAGTAGCACTATGGAATCTGCACAATGGAGTTGAAGACTCCATATTCCCTAAGATTGCAATAGCAACTAGTGCTCATTAAACTTGCAAAAATTTGGAAAAACCATACGAAAGCACAAACAGGTCAAGAATGCAAAGCTCCATATCCTCAAGAAGAAGCTTGAAAGTTTGAAACTCATGGAGAGGATTTCACTGATCAAAAGGTGGCTGAGAAGATTTTCAGAAGTCTCCCACCTTTATTTGACATGCTTGTAACAACCATAGAAGAAAGTAAAGATGTGGTCCAAATTTCAATTGAAGAATTGTTAGGATCAATGTTAAATCATGAGCCAAGCATTAAAGGTAGAAATGACTCATTAGAAAATTCCTTTCAAACTCAAGCCACAATTAATAGAGGAAGAGATAGAGGTAATAGAAGCAAAGGTAGAAAATGAAGAGGATATTCTAGCAATTGAAACAACACAGCAAGTCAACATGAGTAGCCATAGGATCAACCTCAGAATCAAAGAAGAAGAGGCATAAAAAAAAAGCAAGAGGAAGGATGGACAAGTCAAATATATAGTGTTATTACTGCAAGAAGTATGACCATTTTGAAAGTGAATGCAAGAAGAAATATTCATATTTGAACAAAGGAAGTGTAGATGTTTCAAGCACTAATGAAGATACAACATCTTCCATGTTTCTTACTTGTTTAGCAGCATAAGAAAAACTAATGAAGATATTTGGTTATTTCACAATGGCTACAGTGACATGTGACATATATGTTTTTTCAAGTTTTGATGAAACAATTAAATCTTACATTAAATTGGGCGATGATCATCTTGTTAATTCCTTAAGAAAAGGTATTGCTACAGTTGTAAACAAGTAGAATGAAAAGGACATTCATATTGTCTATTGTGTACAAAGTTTGAAAAAAAAATCTATTAAGTGTAGTACAAATGAATGAAAATGGTTTTGAAGTCAAGTTTAAAGGTCATACCTACACAATTCTTGACAAGTCACCCAATCAAAAAGTCATAGCGAGGATCCAAATGACCAAAAGTACAATATTTCCTCTTTTCATGAGAACTATCAAGCAATAATTATTATATGCTCATTTTGTAGAAATTTCTAATGAATCTTGGCTATGGCATCTTAAATATGGCCATTTAGCTTTTAATAGTCTTGATATCTTGAAAAATAAGTCTATGGTCCTAGGTTTACTAGCAATAGATGCCCATCATAATCCATGTGGAAGTTGTATTCTTTCCAAACGTCAAAAAAGCAATTTTCCAAGCACTAGAGCCTAGAGTCTACTTGAGCTAGTTCACATAGATCTTTGTTGTCCAACTTAAACCCAATCAAAAGGAGGGAGTTTTTATGTTATAATATGTATTGATGATTTCAATAGAATAACATGGGCCTTCTTCACAACAAAAATTCCGATGCATTTGTAAAATTCAAGTAATTCAAATCAATTTCAAAGAAGCAAAGTGGTAAGAAAGTTAAAGTATTAAGATCATATGGAGGAGGAGAATATGATTCTAAAGAATTTGCGGCATATTCCAGGGATCAATGTACCAAAAAGAAATTTACAACAAGGTACACTCCAAAACAAAATGGATTAGTTGAAAGGAAAAATCAAACAATCATGAATATGGAAGGAAGCATATTAAACGCAAATGATTTGCAAAATGATTATTGCATAGAAGTTGTAACATGTTCAGTTTATATTTTGAATAGATTTCCAAGCAAAAGCATCAAAGGTAGAGTTCCCTTAGAATCTTGGAGTGGTATGAAGACAAGTGCATCACACTTGAGAATATTTGGTTATGTAGCCTATGCACATATTCCAGGATAAATGAGAAGGAAATTGAATGACACAATAAAAAAATGCATATTTGTTGGTTATAGTGAAGAATCAGAGACTTATAAATTGTACAATCTTGTCACCAAAAAAGCAATTATTTCAAGAGATGTTAAGTTATTTGAAGATCAAGCATGGAATGATGAAGATAATAAAACAAATAGAAATCAAGTTTCTCCACATGCATTTGAACCAAGTGAAATAACAGAAGTGGGACAACCAAGACAAGGACTCCCATGACTACAAGTTCCTTTAGGAGGGGAAAATGAAGGAGGCCATAGTCCATCCTCAAGTAGTGAATCTAATCCCACCATTTCATAGAAAACAAGAAGTTCGAGAGAAATTTATGAACATACTAGATAATGAACAAACACATTTTGCCTTGTTATCCTATCAACCAACACATTTTGAAGAAGCAATAAAGAAGATAGAATGGATTGAAGCTATGAATGAAGAAATCACAACGATAGAGAAGGATGAGACATGGAGTCTTGTATATCTATCAACTAGACAAACAAGAATTGGAGTTTTATTGGTCTATAAGACCAAGTTTAATGAAAAAAAGGAAAATCGAAAATCATAAAGCTATATTGGTAGAAAAAGGCTTTGCATAGAATTCTATAGTGGATTGTGAATAAACCTTAATCCCAGTAGTAAGGTTGGATACTGTTAGAAAATATTAGTAATAACAACAAAAAATCATTGGCCGATTTACAAAATGGATATCAAATCAACATTTTTAAATGGAATCTTGAAGGAAGAAGTTAATGTAGATGAAACTCCAAGATATGAAGTCAAGAGTCAAGAGTTGAAAATTTACAAGTTAAAAAGGGCTTTGTGTGGTTTAAAACAAGCCCCCAGGGCATGGTACAACATAATTGATTCTTTTCTGCTCAACAAAGGATTCAAACACAACATTAAGGAACACACACTCTATATAATAACATGTCTAGAAGGTAATATTTTGATTGTTTGCATTTATGTTGATGATGTGATTTACACAGGAAATTTGCAGCTTGAATATTTTTAAAATGCTATGGAAAAGGTATTTGAGATGACCAATACGTGAAATATCATATTGGAACAGAAGTTGGACAATATGGAAAAGGAATTTTCATTTGTTAAAGAAAGTATGGAAGAGATCTTTTGACAAGGTACAAGAGGAGTGAATGCAATCCAACAAACACACCAATTGTCCCACGAACCAAGCTAAGGAAAGATGAAAATAGTCTAGCAGTGAATTCCACTTTGTACAAGCAACTAATACACAACCTAATGTATCTCACAACAACAAGGCCTGACATAATGCATATGGTAAACCTTATATCCATGTCTATTGATTTGTATTGGATCATTATATTACTTTTCATATATTTTGAGGATTTTATAATTGGAAAGGTGGAGGAATTAGTTTGTAGGACCATTTTTACTAGCGGGGCCCAATTTGGTAAATTGAGGTCTGAAACCTTCTAGGAGCACTTTGAGGCATCAAATGAAATTTTTGGGGGTAAAATTTTTCTTCTTTAGCATACTATATTTTCTACCTATTCTACATGTAGAGACCTTTCTAGCAGTGCACATATGACCTCAATTAGAGTCAATATGCCAAAGTTATGCCACCCAGAAGTTGACCTTCTTATTTTGGCCACAATATTTCAATAGGATGCCCATTATTCCTGGGAAAGGGGATAGCCATGTAATCATGATGAAAAATATTCTAGAAGATTCCATATTGTAAATCTAGTTAGGATTTGGAGTCAAATCTAACCACTAGTAAGCTATTGGGTTGTGTTATAATCAAGCCACTAGGAGGAAAACTAGTTCCACTATTTTTCAAGGCATTTTGTTCCATAGACATGCAGAATTTCCAAGAGGGACAGGGAGAGAGTACATAGAGAGGATTTGTGCACTGGAGCAGCCCACAGGCCATAGACCTTCTTTATACTTGCAACCTTTTTCTACTCAGCGAAAGAGATTAGAGTGATCATACCTTCTAGCTAGATTTTCTCTTGAAAGCATTTCCCTGGATATATTGTGTCAATAATGATTTTTTATATTTTATTTTTTTATCCTCTAATTTTACGCATAATTATAATTTGCATGCACATGTAATAAACAATAATTTATAGATCCATAATTCTAAATAGAAACAAACCTCATAGTGTAGATTTAGGATTTTAAAGTGTAACTTATAAGATCTATTGTGATGAACTGTACAGTGGAATATCAATGGAAGTTTACAAATAATATTGGTATGAGAGAAGGTTTCTTTTGGCATATTACAGACATTTTTAAGGGATCTAGATTGTCTAAGCCAAAAGTTGTGAAACCCAAGTCGTAGTTGACGAATTTGTGAATATCCCTCTTAATCCTACAGAGGAGAGGACTTCTTAGTTACAAGCACAAGTTTTAGATATAAACCATAACATGAATCTCCTCATGATAGCCTTGACCAACAATCTCAGGTTATTTAGAGAATATGTGGTTTCTAATGCAAAGGCCTAATCAGAGGGGAGATCAAGAGATTGGGAAGAAATAAAGGGGTCAAAGAATGAACCTGAAAGATATCACCCCTGTTTGAGTGTTGTGAACCTTTCACAATCCTTGTTCAAAATGGAACCAAAGGTAGATATCAAGTAGTACCAAGGTGAGATCGACACCCAGTAGTTAAATCACTAGCCGTGGAAACTACAATTTCATTTCCATGGATGAAATTAGAGGTTCATGCCTTGACCTGTTGGGAAAATCACATTGAGACCTTGAGTTTGGAGGGAGATCCTCTAGTGACCAAGTGGGAGGACTTTAAAACCCTAATAAAGTCACAATTTTACCCCATCGAGTATGCAGACAATAATGGATCCAATAGCACTACTTAAGGTAGAAGCAAGGGCAGCGTGTACATGAGTACACCAAAAAATTTAAAAATATGGAAATAATTTTGGATATCTCCTCAAAGAATCCAAATATACTCCTCAATTATCTAGGGGCTCTACGCATCCATTTGTAGAAGAAAGTGATGCAATTCAATTCCATATTGGTGGACGAGGGTTGTGTATGAGAATAGTATCTAGAAAACATAGGCTAGAAGAAAGAGAAATCAAGTAGATTGAAGCAGAAGGAGCACCAAGGCACTTATAAGGAGGGGAAGAAGAAGAGGAAAGGAGGAAAATACAAAAGGATGACAACCATAACACACCAGTCCAAAGATCCCAACAACCAATATAACCAATGTTATGCTGACCATATTAAAGAGGAGAAGTGTTGAAGTTGCATCCAAAGTTTAACTCAAGTAATAAAAAGAAATATAATAGGAAGAATCTTATGGTCACTAATTTGAGAAACTAGGTTAAAGTAAATTAATGTGGATGAAAAGATCACTTGTACATCAGTGGAGAAGGAGGTAAATTTGAGTAGCTTTCAACAACAAGAAGATAATGAAAATACAAGGCTATTGCATATAAAGATACATGTTACGAAGACAAAGATTGACGCTCTATTTGAATCAGGATTGTAGGTGAATCTCATTGCAATAGAGATTATAAAAAAAATTGGATTGGAATCTCATGATCATCCAATCCCATATCCATTGGGACGGGTAAATAAGGATGTGTTTGAAAGTAAGTAGGTTCGATCTTCATAATGACATGTGTAATTGTGATTTTATGTAAATGATGTAAAGAAGAAAAATAAAATTCTTATTGTAATGATTGCCTCATGGGTTTCATGAGCAAGGAATTTTATTTTTAAATGGCTCCCATTTTGACCCTTTAGGATTTGTCATATAGTCATAAAAGTCAAAGAGAGTCGATGTCATGTATGAAGAACCCTTCTTGGGCATGTTACAAATGTATATCAGTATATAGGATAGTCTAGTATCCCTAAAAGACACACACACATTATTCTTCTTCAAGTCCGCCTCAAGATAAAATAAATAACACATGTCTGCTTCACCTACTGGAGACACAACTGTTCATATGTTCATGTCAGCTTATTTACTTTAGACCAAAACTATATATATAGGGCTAGGGTCTTTGCATCATAAGAATATAGAACTCGGGCTAACACAAATAGGTAGAAATTTAGGTCTCTTTCTGAAACAAGTTTGGACATTACAGTGGAGACATTGTTGGAAATAATACTGAGAGGGGGGGGGGGGGGAATCAGTATTAGTTAAATCAATAACTTTTTCCTTTCAAACTCTTAAGTATATATGCTACATCAATGAAGGTAACTTGCATGTACACGCAACTGTCTTTAAAGAAACCAACGTATATCCAACAAACTTATGAGTCAGTTAATTCATCATACGTTGAACTTTAATCAATGCATCAATACTTTATTTCCCATATAAATAGTAACCATGTGGAGTAATAACAGAATAAACCATCACACATAAGAAACACACATGAACACCAAGATTTAAGGTGGAAACCCAATGTGGGACAAAAGCCACCTGTTTCCGACTTCTTTTACTATAAGAAAAACATGTTTACAATCTTGTACTGGTGCAAACTCATACCAATACGTAGGCACCCACTGCAGAAAACTACAACCTTCTCTCGTTCTCTAGCTTCTACTGGAAGGGAGCTACAACCCCCTAGCTCTTGTACTAGCTAATCTGTTTACTAGTACATAGCTGTCGGCCTACAGAAGGCTCCAACCTTCCCTCATTTTCCAGTTGCTACTAGAAAGGAGCTCCAACCCCCTGGCTCTTGTACTAGTCAATCCATTTACTAGTATGTAGGCACCAGCCTACAGAAGGCTCCAACCTTCACTCGTTTTCCAGCTACTATTAGAAGGGAGCTCCAACCCCCTGGCTCTTGTACTGACAGATAAGTTTACTTGTACATAGGTGTCAGCCTACAAAAGGCTACAATCGTCTCTCTTCCTCCAAGGACCACGTTTCATAAATTTTCAGACTGGATACTCCTAGAAAACAACACCACAATCTGAAGGCCTCGTTTCATCAAATTTTCAAATCTACAAATACTAACTTAAAAAATTCACAGCTATTCTAGACTTCAGTCATACCTAGATCATAACCTTTGCAGAATAAAACATGCGTCAATATTTAGATCTAGACTATCCATGATCAAAACACATAATGATAATTCATTACAATTCTTATGATGCCGATCCATCATCCATCATCAACCACTTAGGTGCATCTTTAGTTAAGATCAAGTAAAGCATCATAAACCCATAACTTGCATATTTGATCTAACTCTTCATAAGATATTCAATACTTGCACACTTTGGCCTAATGATTTTCTCCTCCTTATATAGTTTTATGCCTTTCTCAATACCTCAGACCAAAACCACTTAGGACCAATACCTTGGACCGAATACCTCAGACCAATACCTCGAATCAAATACCTCAGACGAATACCTTGGACCAAAAGGTCGGACCAAATACCTCAGACCAATACCTTGGACCAAAATCTTGGTTTTTCATACCATACGCGCTTTTCCTTTTGTGAAAGTGCGTGCATACATATATACTCCTTTTGTTCTATTAACTCGCGTGTATACGCTACTTGGACAAAATGAACCAACGTATACCTCTCTTTCTTCAATATTTGGAGTCTGATCTGTAATCCTATGTTGTTAACCTGTTGCACTGCGAATTGCTATCTATGTGAGTTTCCATCAAGGACAACACCTGTATCATAATGCCAACAATCTCCCCCTTTGGACTTGATGGCAAAAACAACACCAAGACACTCTCCCCCTTTGACATCAAGGGCAAAGGGCGGACTAAGATATTCTCCCCCTTTGATATACATTATGTTGTCCATGCTCCCCCTAAGTACATGGTGAATTCTCTGATTAAGCCCCCCTTTGTATATGCTGAGATGTACTAAATCATCCATGCTCCCCTTGAGCACATGCAGAGTTTGCAAATATATTTTCCAAAAGAAAATCATGACTCTATAAATCAACTATGTGAGTATTACCTTCCTATCACCAATGACTCATACATACATCAATCTCCCAACCAAGTGGGGATACACCAATTGTTTATACATGACTGAAATAGAAATTACTACATCATCCTTCCCATGCGTGGTGGGGTTACAAATTAGGTATTTTCATGACCATTACATCAAATGATATACATGACATTTATAACAAGGAACAAAAATCTAAACAAGACCATGCTAGTTATCAGAAACTATCATACACCATATATGAATTTCACCATCAACATCTTCTAGCAACATCAAGATCAACAACCTGTATATGTCCATCATCAAAAGAGTCACCTGAATCAAAACAACTATGTGGATCAAGCAATATAAGTATCTTCATGTACCAAGATCTTCTAACATAATGCCAACAATGCATTATGAGAAGCATATGCTCCCTCTGAATCTGTGCCAACTGTTCAATGTCAGATCTGATCATTGCATTTGTTAGTAAGAATCATGAAGGCATAATCATCAATCAGATTTACATCAATTCATCAAAAACTTATGAGGGCCAAGAGCACTTCTAAATTTTATCAACAGCCTGTAATCATCATCAATCAAAACAGAGAAGATATTTGATAATTCACTGAACCATATCAGACTCCTTTTTCTAAGTCTGTCCCACTTCTTTTTCTTCAAACCAACATATACGCGACTATGGAGCTTCAAACTCATGTATATACGTGACTTATCTTCATGAAAATTGCGTATGAGATTTAGAACAATGAAGTTTCACACTTTCAACTCCCTATGAGTCTGTTATGTTTATACTCTGTGCTATGCCACATCTTTTTTACTGTACTTCCTTCTTCTTCCATATATTCGAGTGTGATGATATTTTCTCCTTTCGGTATGGTGCCCGAAAATTGCTCCTGCATTTCTTTGTTATATGTCCAAATTTGTTACATGCATAACATCTTACATGTTTCGTATTCCTTCTATGGTGGTCAATGGCTTTGTGACCAAACATATTGCAATAAAACAATATGCCTTAAAGTACCTGGAAGCTAATGATCTTTCTGTGTGATGGTCTTGAACTATTCTACTTCTACATCTCGCTGCAACATGTCCAAAATTATGACATATAAAACATTCAACATTATTCATCAGAGGAAATATCTAACTATCACTTCCATAGTTAGGAGTAAAAGATTTTCTTTGAAGGCTTTCTTTCCTTGGTTGTTGATGGGGTTGAATTCTCATCTTGTTGAGCATTTCAGATTTTGTATTAGAGTTCCTTGACTCATCTTGAGAGCTATATTCACCTTCAACATATTTATGAAAGCCAAGACCAGTTTTGGTGGTAGGAGACCTTTGACTACTAAGAATATTATCCAAAATCTTAGTACTATCTTGAAATCGTAATAGATTATCCTTTTCTTCTAATTTACCTTTTAAGATATTTACCTCAACCTGATATTGTCCTTCCTTTTCAAGATGTTGCTTCTTCATGATTTCTTTAGCCTTTCTTCCTTCTTCCACTTGTTTCCTTAATTTGAGAATCTCATTTTCTTGTTCTTCATCTGCTTGAGGTAGTTCTTCATTCTGCTTATTTGATTTTCCAAGATCTTCTTTTAGAGAGAGGATCTTAGCTTCAAGACTTTCATAGTAACTGGATCTATCTTTAAGTCTCTTGATTGTTGTGCTTTTTTCATTTACTTCATTTCTTAATGATGTCACTTCATCCTGCAACTTTTGACATTGATCTCCCTTTTCCTTGTATTGCTTCCTTACCATGTTTCCTTCCTCCAACTGAGCTTTTAATCTGGTAACTTCTTCTTTGAAGGCACACTACCTTTTGTAAATAGACCTTGTTGATCTCTAATTTTATATGCAAGTATTTTAAATTCTACCTCTATATTTATTTCACTATCACTTTCAATATCTTCAACGTTGCATGAATGAAGAAAAGTATCACCAGAAGACAAAAAATTTGTACTTGATACTTCTTTTGCTTGTTCATCTTCAATCTGAGATGATTCTGAATCTGAATACTTGCTTCCACCTAACGGCCAATTGTCTCTCCTGTTGTCCCTATTCCTTTGAGAGTCTTCTTCTTTTGAGGTGCTTTCTTCTTCAACTTCTTTCCCATTGTTTCTATGGATCTCCTTCAAGCAATCAAGCTTCTACCAAAGGACCTCCTCTAATACCAATTGTTGGAAATAATACTGAGGGGGGGGGGGGGGAACCAATATTAGTTAAATCAATAACTTTTTCTTTTCATACTCTTATTTATATACGCTATAACTTCAATGAAGGTAACTCGCGTGTACATGCAACTATCTTTAAAGCAACCAGCTTATATCCAACAAAATTATGAGTTAGTTAAATCATCATATGTTGATCTTTAATTAGTGAATCAGTACTTCATTAACCATATAAAGAGTAACCATGTGCAGTAATAACAGAATAAGCCATCACACATAAGAAACACACATGAACAACAAGATTTAAGGTGGAAACCCAATGCAAGACAAAAACCACCCGCTACTAACTTATTTTAATATAAAAATAAACCTGTTTACAATCTTGTACTGGTGCAGACTCATACCAGTACGCAGGCACCCACCTACCGAAGGCTACAACCTTCTCTCATTCTCCAGCTTCTACTGGAAGGGAGTTACAACCCCCTAGCTCTTGTACTAGTTGATTCATTTACTAGTACGTAGGCGGCAACCTATAGAAGGCTCCAACCTTCACTCATTTTCCAGCTCCTACTAGAAGGGAGTTCCAACCCCCTGGCTCTTGTACTATCCAACCCATTTACTAGTATGTAGGCGCCAACCTACAGAAGGCTCCAACCTTCACTTGTTTTCCAGCTACTACTGGAAGGGAGCTCAAACCCCCTGTCTCTTGTGTTGGCCTATATGTTTACCTGTACATGGGCACTGACCTACAGAAGGCTACGAACTTCTCTCTTCCTATAGGGACCACGTTTCATAAATTTTCAAACTGGATACTCCTGGAACACAACACCACAATCGCAAGGCCTTGTTTCATCAAATTTTCATAATGGACCCATTAGTAACCTTAAAGATCAAAATCAATCACCACTGCAATACAACCATCAAATACATCTACATCAACCAATCACTGAAACTCAATCATCACTCTTTGAATCAACCACAACTGAATCAATCAATCACTGAAAACCCATCATCACTGAAGAGAATCACAATCAATCAATCTGAATATTTAGAACATTGTCACTAGAACATAGTCACTAGAACACAAAGCAGAACCCAGAACTATGTATTAACAACCAGAACAAACTGCAACTTCAACCATCATATTTCGTAATGTATACGCTACTTCAATGTGTCAAACCAGCGTGTATACGCGCTTTTATCAAAGGGAACTAGCGTAAAGATTTGTAAATACTAACTTAAAAACTTCATAGCTATTCCAGACTTCAATCATACCTAGATCATAACATTTTCAGAATAAACACGTGTCAGTATTCAGATCTAGACTATCCATGATCAATCCACATAATTATAATTCATTTTAGGTCTTATGATCCTGATCCATCATCCATCATCAACCACTTAGGTGCATCCTTAGTTAAGATCAAGAAAAGCATCATAAACCCATAACCTACATATTTGATCTAACTCTTCATAAGATATTCAATACTTGCACACTTTGGCCTAATGATCTTCTCCTCCTTATATAGTTTTAGGCCTTTCTCAATACCTCAGACCAAAACCACTTAGGACCAATACCTTAGACCAAATA
>APFE031012517.1:0-24464 GCA_000404065.3 Pinus taeda | reverse complement strand
ATTTCCCACTAGATCCCAAAACCGGGACTACCAGCTTGATTTTTCATTATGTTCCTTTCAATGCTACAATACATATTTATACATGCCGAAGAATCCAATAGCATGGAACAAAAAACCATCGCGTCCAAAACCATGGACCAAAAACCCTCGCGTCCAAAAAACATGTGCGAAAATCATGCACAAAACCATAGGTGGGTCCGCCCAACCTAACATAGGGTCCAAAACCAAAATTTTCCGGGGCGCTGCCCCGGACCCCATAAAGTGGGGTTACAAGTACCCCTCAAACCCCCTATTAACTATGTGGAAAGAATATAACACAACCCAACAAGAAGCTGTAAGTTTCTCCAAAACTTTGGAAGCTTTATCCATAAGAGGGAAAAGGTGAAGAAGATGCTCTCCTTCACATAACCTACAGGGAAATTTAATCTTCCCTTTCTTCTTACCATCGCAAACCAAGAGTGAAACATGGACATGATCTCCAGAGATTGATGGGGGTGGTCGATCCATATTTTGAGACCATACCTCTAAGACTCTGAGAATACCAGGACAGTGTCAGAGGAGATGGTCACCCTTACACAACCTGCAAGGGAATTTGACCTTCCGTGGAGGATCAGAAGGTTTGTCGATCAGAGGTACATTTAGAGTAACAGCCGCACAGTCGGCCCATCGCTTAGCTAACTTCTTCTTCTTCATCTTCTTCTTCTTATTCTTAGCCTCCTGGTTACTAGATCTGAAACTTTCACCAAGCGAAGTAGAAGAAGAAGGTGAAGAAATAGGGGAAGAAGGCGAGGGATCAACCTTAGAATCATCATGTTGTGATTCGAATGAAGGAGACGACGGGGCAGGAGTTGAGACACTCGGGATCACTGAGGTCAAAAATAACCAGACAGGTAAACCAATGGTTAACCCAGGAAGGGACAACGTTGTTGTATAAGGAGCACCATCGTTTCCAAAAGAAGGAAAAGGACCAGGATTCCCTTCCGAGGGGAATCCTTGACTGGTAGACTCTAGAAATGTTTCCATTGGAATCAGCCCTAAAGAATTACTAAGGATGATAAATTTTACTAGGAATATTTTCTGGGAAGTTAATTTTAGAACACTGAAACAAAACTTTGTCTTTTCATGTTTCAAGAGTCGAGAAAAGGAAGAAAGGTGACTCTATCAGTTTTGATTGGAAACGAGCTCGAAAGGACAAAGGCTCGGATGATCCTTTTATTTTTAAAGAGTCGAAAAGGAACGAAAGTGATTGCTCTGGAACTCTAGGAAAAAGGTTTACTAAGCAAGCATGAACTATAGAGTACCTCCCGGCGAACCAAGAAGTATGAGCAGGAAACCTCCCTGAATGCTATGCTCGGTGTATCATGTCTGCAAGGCAGCCGACTCGGTTTCCTATGGAGAACAAGATTGTAACCTAGTGGGTTCTCCCATCATATTCATGACAATACAGGGAGCACAAGTCCGTACCAGTACTTATCGAATCACAAAAGGACGAATCACCCAACCTTAGTGAAAACAACAGCCACTAGGTTTAATGGCGCTGAAACATGTCTTTAGCCTAGACCTCTAGATATGAGCATTAAGTTTCAATGCTTCCTTAAGTTAATTCAATAAATTTTAAAAGTTGATCTTAAATTAAATTTCAGTTCCAAGGCTCTACCTATTGTATCTTAAAAACTCCTAAAATGAAACTCTATTTCAAAGCAAGCAAATGCAAGAATGGTACTTTTCGTTATCTCGCAATCAAACCAATCAAGAGGAAAGAGTTATGCTGCTATCTTTCACTAACTTGCAAGCAATCTAATTAAGAAAATGAAAAACACATCCTTCACTTTTCAATTTCTTAATGGCAAGAATTTACTAATGCAAAATATTGTTCTTATTTCCTAACACAAAATGAATGCAATATTTTGATTTTTCAAATAAATGAAAAGTAACCAAATACAAAACTCAAAACAATGCTAGTTTTAAGCCCTTTTTGAATGAAATCACTCAATAAGTAAAGAGGAACATTCTACTCTAAAATGAATCAAAGACTCAAAACTAATAAAACATTTCTTTTTTGCTAAACTAGAAAGATTTCTCACTGACCGAGAAGCAATGTGATCTATGCCGAGTGAAGGAAGGAAACCAAACGAATAAGACTTGAAATTTTTTGTAACCAAACATCACGTACCAATCAGGAAGACGAAAAAACAATTAATAAGGAGAAGCCTCAAAAAAAGCAAGGGATCGTGCCAAACACAACCCAAAGATCCCAACAAACAAGTAACCCAAGAAAAGCTAATGTTTCAATAAACCCTAAGGTAAACAGGTCACACAGTTCAAGAGGAAAATTTTCAAGAGAATGAAACCCAGAATCAAATATTCTAGCAATCAACAATTTGACACACAATAAAGAGGCAGAAGACAAGCTCAAAAAGATAGGACACACTGGCCAATCAGCAAAAAAACCTCAAAATTGAAACCTATAGGAATCTTCACGAGCATAAGACTGACAACATGCGCCGACAGTGAAATGTTGCACCTCCCTAACTAGACAATTTACGACGTCGTCGCCGAAGTACACTAGTTAACAACATCGAGCCGATTTCAAAGCTCTTCGCGACTGTGAGGCGATTTAATCGCGCCAAAAAGCAAAAGGCGCAACTAATCAGATAGTGCAAGTGCGACTATCTTCATGACTATCATAAAATAAACTGCGACGACGCTAAAACAAAGGAAAATTTTCAAAATCCAGTAAAGGGAAGGCCAGACCTATCACTTATGATAGAGGGAATACTACAAGAAGTAGTCAAACAACTCATAACATGAAGAGTTCATCCCAAATGTAAAGGAGACATTAAATAAGCAAAACAAAATTAAATCAAGAGACAAAAGACAAAGCTCCCCAGTATGTTCACCAACTTGTGATGCAGGCAAGTTCCCTCTGTGGACAGAGGCAACCCCTCTAGCCCTAGAGTGGGTCTAGTCACAACAAAGACAATACCAAAGAAAATTTCCTCATAAAGTTGATGCCATGAAGGCCTACCTTCATATCATCATTCAATGAAATCCCTGATGTGTTTCTCCATCTCTCGTTCTTCTAATCACTTGTACCTAAAAACAACATACAGAGCACGACCACAAACATAATAGAGTACGACAAAAACAATCTACTTAAAGAGTCAAGGAGCTTCAAGCTATCAATATGAAATTCGACATAAGATATAGGAAATAAGCTATTGATTTGTATTAATGTAAATTGAAGTAAAACTTACAACCAAGCCTTGATGTCGTAAGTCTCCTTGAAGGGTCCTGTCGACATGTCTCTACAAACATCCACTCATGAACTGTCTCCCAAAAGATGAATAACTCTCTCTCCTACCCAAAGGCTAATGCTAGAACACTCTTGCAATCGAGCCAACTCCACTCAAAACCATCCCAAGCCAAGTTATGTAAGAGGTTATTTCCACACTCTAGCAAAACTCTCTACTTTTACTATTAAACTCTTGAACTCTAAAGCTACCAAACTAGCTGATCTCAGTCATGGAGGAGGTATTTATAGGAGGATGAGCTTCCATAAGAGATTGGAGAAAGAGCTTATCCCTTTGAGAGGTTGCACAAAAGGTGGAACAACCATCCCAAAGGAGAGAGGCGAGCTCATCTGATCCAACAGCCAACCCTAGGACCGCCCATGAAGCTGTTACAATTCAAAGCTTAGACGAGTTGTTTAAAAAACTTGCCAAAAGTAGCTCGTCATGAGTACAACACAGAGGCAAAGTGAATACTTCGCTAGGGCTAGTTAAATTTTGGCCATCTTCGTGGGTGGAACAACTGTTGTCCCACGACAACCCAAAAACATAGGTAAAAAGGGTTTGCTCCAGGAGCAGTGAACTGAGGTATTCTTCCTTAGATGACAAGGAAGATATTGACACATAATTTGCAATATGACATAAGGCATATGTCAATAACATGGACCGGAAGTGTCCAGGATCAGGGAATCCGAGGTTAGTGACAAATTACTATGTAACACACCCTAGGTTTCTTCCTCAATTTCTTCATCCTCCTCCTCTTCCACTAGGATTTCCTCAAGGTCTTCCTCCTCCTTATTGACTTCCAATTTAATCGCCTTCCCCTTTTATTCCATGGTCAATTTACTTCTCAACAGGTTTCTAGGGGACACGCGAGCCAATACCATAAGCTGCTTATCTTTCTTGGGTCTCGGTGTGCGCAGAGATATAGGGATTTATGCAACTATCTTGACGCTTTCTGGGGTGTCTCCTATATTCATGGCCTGCGTGGCCTCTTTAGCAGTCATTTCTCCAATATCCATGGCTTCCTCTAATGTGGCCATACTACTGTTCCACAAATCTCTCAACGGTTCAGGTAGGTGCTCAAATAATGCCTTCGACTTCAAAGGATCAAACAAATTAGAGTTCCTGAATCTCAGGGCGCACAACAGCTCAATTCTCAAATGGCCAAGTGTTGTTTTTTGGATAGCCCTTTGCAATTTATAACACCTTTTGAATTTGAATTCGACCATTCCCCCCAATCTGGTCCATTAATGTTCCCTTGGCAGCAAATTTTCCAAAATCTAGCCCATAAAGTTTGCCTTAAATGCCTGTCCCCCGCTCCATTTGGTCTCAAACCAAGCATCACATTGTGAACAATGACTATAATGGTCACTTTCTAGCCAACCTCTGTCGAAGCGCAACTACCCATGCGTTGTCGCGGACCCTGTGATACCTCGCTACTACGTGCAGTCCTGACATCATGCAGCTCTCGGGCAGAGTAGTTTATAGTCCCGCGCCTCCTTTTAGCTGCCTGGAGTGCTAAGACTATGCTTCTCACAACTATTTAGATGGCTAATCTTCCTGGATACAGCTTCAACCGACTACCGTTTACTTTTCCTGGAAAGAGTTCACCATTTAACTTCACGAACTGCACTGCGCCACCATCTGTGACCTTAATAACATACGGTCCCATCCCATGCATCAAGCTAATAAACTTTCGGCGGTAGTCCCTAAGTTCGTCAACGTAACCGAGATCCTCCTACTTTATCACCATGGTATTTTTATCAAGGAAGTCCTTCTGTATTCCTTCCTCAAGCTTCTTCACTTCTACTTCCGCCCTGGCACTTTTCTCCCTGAACCGTACTCTTTTATTCATGAGTTCTTGGAGCCTAAGATCACCCTGCTAGATCTCTTCATCGAGTCCCAACCGTTCTTCTTCGAGCTCTTCCAACTGCGTGAGCCTTTCTTCCAGGGCTCCGCAGTCCGTTACCCCTGCGAGCGACATTATGCATGGACTAGACACGATAGACTCCATCCGTATTATGGCTTCTACCCTATCGATCAACTGAAAATGCGTTTGCCCGGGTACGCGCAGGTCCCAACCACTTCACTGCGTGTTGCATACCGTGTTTAGCACGTCGCACACCTTATCAACTAATTCCGCGTGGATATCCTTTTGTGCGATTGTTGTTTCCCCATATTGTTTGTCCAACCTTAAGAGCCAACTACACATATGTCTCCCCACAACGCGCTTATTGACCATACCTCTCAGCACGGAGTTCCTGTGCATCCGCGTAGGTTGTTTTCCATATGCTTGTATCCACCTGGCTAGATGTGCGCGCGGATCATCCTGCCCATTCTATTTTTCTATCAATCACACCTTAGGCTTCCCAAACTGTGCGTGTATCATCCTTCAACATTCACGTAAGTCGTCAAAGCTCCCTTTGTGCGTAGCCCACCACCTCGCGGGCGTAGTGCGCAGTACTCAATTCAAGGCCTGGAAACATTGCTTTTTCGGAACCTCCCTTTCAAACTTATCTAGGAAAGTATCTACCTCACTTAACCCATCATAATTAGGCAGATCCCTCACTTCTATCGATACGCAGCACAGGATTTTTTCATCACATTACAATTCAGTGTGGATACCTCATGTAGTCGGTTCTGCCATCACTTTATCTCCTCATCAGAATCCAACGTACAGGAGCTTTCACGCTCCCATGAAATTCGTCCGTTTGCAGTGGAATTTACCTAATCTTGCTCTCGCACAGTTATTTTGTAGATGTAATCAAAATCATCATCACTTTCATAGTCGCGCACCAGCTCTGTATAGTGCGATCCTTCAGCAGGGTCCAATGGTATAACTACGCACAGAGACTTCTTCTGAAAAATCATCTTGCACTTCTTTAGATTAATCACCCATTCATGTCAGTGGCCTAATCAATTCCTAAGAGCATCGAATAGGGATTGTTGTCATCAACAATCTCTATTACTTCAAATTCTGCTAGCGCACTCGCTCCCTCAATATCCACAGTGAGTCCCTGCAATCGCCTCATGGGAATTATCTTCTATTGGTTCGCCATTTGCAACTGAAAAGGAGACCATTGTAGCGTATGCCTCCCCATGCACTCCCATGTCTGTGTCGGTAGGACATTCGCATCTGATCCTAAATCTAGAATTACTTGGTCCATCTCATATTCTCCAATTTTCGCGGTTAACCTCATTTCTCTCCCTATCCTCATCTTATGCTTTCTAATCTTCTGAACTACACGTGGTTATCCTGGCATGGTCCCAGTGCATCTGTTAATGAGTTCCTGCAATCCCTTTACAACTTTACTATCATGCAGCAACTTCATGCATGTTTCCAGGAATGTCATGATCATGGATGGGTCCATCTCCGGCTTCGGTTTATCATTGCTTCCTGAAGTGGAGGCATCAGTGAAGCTCTTCTTAGCTTCCATGAAGGTTTCCTAAGTGCGCTCCAAATCAAACTTCGCTTCTTTTTCCGAAGCTTTACGAACCCAAGTACTATCTTCGGGTTGTTTGCCTTTGTCATCTCCCATCACAATTCTAATTCAGAGCATAATGTTCACATTTGGATCTTCCTTGCGCAGCTCAGACCTCATCATCTATAGGTTCTGAGTTAGGGGAGGCGGTCGCACTCCTTATCATGTATCCTAGCTATCAACATAGGACAATCTTCTGTCTCAATATCAAACAAGGTATAGTACAGACACGATGGACACCTTGGGTTCATAAAATCAAGGGCATAATGTCCCGACCCTCTACAATTGTAGCATATCAGTTGTCCACGTCCTCTTCCAGATCCTCCTCCACAATTGTAGCATATCAGTTGTCTGCGACCTCTTCCAGGTCCTCCTCCACCTTGGCATCGTCCACGCCCCTGAAATCCAGTCCGCGCCCCTCCTGCATTTAGGTCTAAGGGCCATGATTTGGCCTAAACTTTGTAGGTGGGAGTTCTATCCATCATCAACTCATAACTCCTACAAGTGTGTTCATCGTGTCCTACCAACTTACAAAAGTTATAGAACAATTGCTGCGAATTCTGCGAGTACTTCTATAACCAATGTCAGTTGTCTGTAGCATGATTTCCACCAATTTGACAAATCGCGCATCACAAAGCAGGCGCCACACTCGGTCCTACTTGTTCTTCCGGACTTAACGACATCGGTCCTCCACCCATGAGGTAATTCACGAACACCGGGCAGTGGTCCTTATCATGACCCTGACCCTTGCATTTTACGCACCACACCTCTTCACGCACCTCTGGTCAAGATGTTCTGTCATGTTTCAGACTCTACATCTCAAGGCAAAAAAAATTTCAACTATGCGTGGATTTGTTGAACTCCTAAGTTAGGATCCTACATTGGTGTCTCATGGAGCCTCATCGCGATCTCTAGGGCCTCTGCCTGAGTCGTTAACTTCTGTTGTGACAATGTGCTCCTTAGATGTGGCATTAGCGATGCTACAAACCATTCGCGATGTTGTCCATCCGTCAAATTCATATTAGCTTCATGAATCATGCACTTTAGCCTCTGATCCAGCTCCTAAGGATTCTCGCCTAGTAGCATTGTGATCTCTTTGAATCCAATGATCGAATGCGCCTCTAACTTCGGCCTACTAAATTCCTTATTTAGCGCAATTTGGATATCCGCAATTCCCGCATTCGGATTGTCATTAGAATGCTTAATATACCAGGTCAGTGTGTGGTCCTGCAGGGTGCTAACTAGTGTCGCTTTTTTTATATTGTCATATGTAACTCCCTGTGATTCCCATACGACTCATATGATGAACCAGAATTGGTCTGGATCCTCATTTCCCACTCTCTTGAACATAGGAAAATTTATCGTGCTTGCCATATTGACTCACGGTGGTGGCGGAGGTGGTACGAGTGAAGATGGAGGTGATGGTGGTGAAGTTGGTGGTAGTGTGGGTGGGGGTGGTATGTGCTAAATCCTCTACCTTATCAAATGGATTGCACTTTGCGAAGAGACCTTCACGAGCTCTTCCTCGTCCCCTCGCGGAGGTGAAATCAAAGAGCTATTCTCTGGCCCCTTACTTCCTTCATTTTTGTAGGTTTTTTCGCTTCACGTAGCTCCAAACATCAAGGTAATTACATAACCCTCTTTTCACACAATAACATTTTAATCCAAGTATTCAGAGACTTTACGTACTTACCTCGCAGTCCTTTGAGGAAGCATCGCTCTGCCTCACTATAACTAACTGAAGTGTCTACCGCGAACTCAATAATGAATCCTCCTATAATACGATCGAGCCATTGATCAATAATGTGTGCGATTTTATCCTCTAATGCTTCCAATCTGCGCACCAAATCTGGGGTCCACACAATAGGACCGTCGAGTTTCCACGTTCCTTGGTTGTCTGCTAGCTTCGTGATCCACTCGTACAACTCAGTAGGAAAATATGTGAAGAATATTCCGTGGATCTCTGTGTACAATTAGCAGTATAACCACTATTCTTTTGTTAGTCATGAATTCCTATTCTCCTGCACTATGAACTCGTGAATTCTCTTGTCCAACCAACCTTCAATTTCCTTCTTAGTTGGATTCCAATGATACGATATAAAACATCTCTATGTAGATTCCGGTCCCAACAACGGAACCATTTGTTGGCTTGAAGGGGCCTGACCCAGGTTCGAAGTTAATTAGCCAAAAAAATCCCTACACTGCTGACCCTTTCGACATCAGCCCGTGGAGCGCAGACTGAAGTCTCACCCGAAGCAGTATGGGGGGATGCTCGAACCAAGTTTCTGCACCCT
Organism: Pinus taeda; assembly: GCA_000404065.3. Classification (NCBI taxonomy): domain Eukaryota; kingdom Viridiplantae; phylum Streptophyta; class Pinopsida; order Pinales; family Pinaceae; genus Pinus; species Pinus taeda. The sequence continues at coordinate 15,395 of APFE031012517.1, read as the reverse complement.
GGAGATGTCTGAGGGATCGATTTGTTCCAACTGTCAATACCTTCACGCAGGTCACTTCACACACTGTCCTAACCTATGAGACCTTCACGATATGTTATAACCGCCTTCGCGTAGCCCTAACCAGGGGTTGAGATGCTTTCGCACTGCTAGGGTAGCGATCTGCTCTATTTCCCCAAGTTACACCATGTATCTTACTTATCTTCTTACAATTGTTAGTTAACTTTGCGTAAACAGATACCTTATCTCACATTTACTTAATCAACACAACCATATAAGTTCGCGCACCATATAAACAGTGAAAATGCAATTCATACCCAATATTCTCGAAGCATAAAAACAGTAAATGAATACACATGAATGGTATAAAACCTCTCTTTATTATTGCTTCAACGGTTACAGACTCAACCTGCCCTACACACTCAGCTGCAAGGGTTCGCACACTCAGTTGCGGACTACTAGGCTTCTACACCATAAACTAATTCCCTCCCCTAAACACACGATGAAAATCTCCTGTTATGCTTTGTAGAAGACCAATCGATTCCATGTACGAAAATCCAAAAGTAGAGAACAATAATCTTGATAAGGAACTCCAGGTGAGGAGTACTTGGGCCTTCCTTACAATTCTCTTGCAACCTTAGCCTCGCTAAGTAGCTATGCCATCCATTTTTCCTCCACCAACTTCTCACTCAACAACCATCCGAATTTCTATAGAATTTCCCTTGTGTCTCGCACTTTGAACTCGAGAAACAATAGTATTGAAACCTTACCCAGCTTCCAAAAAACTCTTCACAATCTATCGCTCATCACATCAATGATGACAAAGAAACATTCAAACATGAGTGCAGGTGGCTACCCCATTCAATATGTTTAATACATTAGGAGATGACAATACCATTTCCCTCCCACTTCTCATTTCATTAGCCTCCTCACCCACCCTTGTCGGGGAGATTCATGAATGCCTAGTTATTTGTTCTTAGTTGCATAAGTTTTTTTTCACTGTAACACTTTGAATTTTCCCATGTATTATAGTTAGCTCCATCTTCACATGATATTAACTAGAAATTTTGGATTGGCATGCTGCTAGGAGCAACATCCCTTGTAGACTCACCAAATATGATTGTAAAATGATTAACGTAAAAAATAATCGTGGTGATTTCTTATCTATGTATATTGTTTTTAGTTGACTCAAATTATTGCTTTAAAGCAATTATCAACATAATACAAACTATGTACATACATTTGCCTCAAACTTGAAGTAAATAATTGCCCTCAAATTTTTCAAGTCCCACCACCACAAGTGTTAAAAGTTTAAAGCAATTTCTCAAAAATCATGATAATACACAATCATAGGTGTGATTTTAGTTTTTTATGGGTGGCAACAAACTCTCAATTGTATAATTTTGATATTACCTAAGGAACATGTGACTTACTTTTCAAAGATTTTCTTGGTATGAGGTGACAAGATTATTAATTAAAGCATTCATTTGGATTATGTTGACAATATCAACATTGGTTGCAAATTTGATTGTTGTATATGTACATTTGGTGGCAAAAACTAGAATGGAAATAATTTGGTAATCAATTATTGGCAACATAGTTTGTAATGATTTTGGTTCAACGTCATCGTCTTATGATCTTGATTGAAAATTTTGGATTCTCATTACATTGAGAGGTGCTCTACAACGAAGTATGGTGATGTTGTAATGACCGTAAAATGAAGTGTTGGATGAAAAAATAATAAAAATATAATATAATATCAGCTCAATTAAAAATAATAAAATAAATAAATGACTTAATTCAAATTTTGTATTGTAATTTTTGTTTTTGTCGATAAACATACAAACAATGTTTTTTGAAAAAAAATCATACTATTCATATCACACATTAAAATAAATTTTAAAATAATAATGATTCATATTCATAACCATGATATTTAAGAACATATAATTAATAAACATATAAAAACTTAATAAATTTAATTAGTATACATATAAGGATGTACTTTTATAGAGAGATGACCAATATAAATAATACTTGTAAATTAAGATCCATTTTACCATATAAAATAAAAATAATGATTTGAATTTTTAATCATTAGAGCTTTATATTTAAATTTAATTAATATGCATATAAAAACTTGCAATAAATTTTTTTTAAGTTATTTCTCTCTCAAAAAAAAACCAGTCTCACTCTTAATTTGAGGGCTAGAGTAAGGTTGTTGGTACCAGGGCTAGCGCATAAGTATACTCACTTAAGAGTTCACTAGGCTCAAAGCCAATACAATAATATTCACGGGCACGAATCCATTACAACAATATTTATCAAGGCATTATAGCTCATCACGTCACTAGCAGGGATTTGAACCAGGGTGGAGAAGGTAATAACTTCCACCCAACCATTTCAAATAACTTTAATTAACAAGTTATCTCTTTCTATATATTCAATGCTATGGACACCACATTAAAAAAAATTAAATTATAAAAAATATAAAACATGTCTAAGCAAAATGTGAAGTGTGTGCGTGCATAGACACATATTTAACTATTTGTATTAGATGTTTTTTTTACATAAATGAGAAGGATTTTCTATTAATTTTACGCCCGATTGCAACAAGATACTCAGGGAATTTATATTTTGTTGAGAGATATAAAATATTCAAGAAAGGATAAAAGAAGAAACACGAAAATTTATGCTAATTTTTTGTGAGATTCCTTAAAGCAAAAACAAATACTTATGCTACTATAGACTTAACAATATTGATTCTATTAAGTGTGGAGCCTGTTAGGGCCTAAATCTACCTCAAGCTGAGAAAAGGCAGGATCTAAGGTAACATCAAACCACACTTAACCTGGTAGCTAGCCCTACCAGGTCGGGAGAGGGCTCTCTCCTTGTCAATCTCAGGAAATATAGCAAATGAGGCTTGAGATGACTGACGTAAAGACTAATGTTAGGCTAGGTTTATGCTCAAAGGAGTTTGATTGAATTTCATGTTGCTTTGTTGGCTCAAATGTGAAAGGAAAATTTGGGTCCGGGGAATGGACTCAGTTTTGCAGAGATTTACGTGGGGTGAGGTAGGCAAATGCTTTAGTACTTTAAATTGAATGATATGGAGAGTTTTAAGACTGGTGAGGAGTTGGAGAGGGCATGAGAGTCTCAGGAGTCCTCTTCAAACAAAAAAACAAAAAAACAAAAATAAAACAGGTAAACTTGAATTACAGAAGAAGAAACAATACCAAATAAACTTGCCATAAGAATCCCACAAAATGCTGCAAACCCTGGCCTATTCCTTTGCCAAACTGCAGAGATGAATGTACAATGCTGCTCAAAGCTTTCACAAGAGTCCAACCTTTACAAATGACTGAAAAAGCACTAGATATAGGCAACAAACAACTCATGCTAGGATTTAGGGGTCGAATTCATGATTTAGGAGTTGTTCCAACAAGATCTAAACTAAGAACTGAAAAGTAGGCAATGGAATAGCTTGCCTCTAAAATCTAGAAAACTGATTCATTCAGTTCAAAACTACCTTTTCATGATGTATCTACATCCATCAGTGAATTTTCAACATTTTTACATCAAAGTCCATCAAGTTACATCAAATTACATCATGAGTTTGACCATGAGAGAGAAAAAAGTCAAACTGAGAAAAAATTGGGCGAAAAACAGAGTTTTTTTGGCAAAAATGACAATTTTCCATCCTGTGCACCACGCCACTATCCTTGTGCATAGCCCCTTTTTGCAGCTGATTTTGAAGGCCTTCCCGTGCACCAAATTTTCTCCAAGAGGGCTTGTTGGAAAGCTCTATCTGTCTGCCTTCCAGAACAAGTGGAATTTCTGAATTTGGAGTCCATTTGCCCCTCCAAAAGTGAGTTCTCCCAACACTGCTTCCTGTGTGGTCAAAAAGGAGCAGAAAGGGCATTTTTGAGGTGTTTTTGACCCTTTTGGAAGCTCAAAACTTGACAAAAATTTCTAGTAATTTCTAGGCATTCATAATTTTGCATGAGAAATCCAAAAATGTAAATTTTTCCTCCAGAGGAGGTCCCTAGCAAAAACGAGCACCGGGTGGCGCTACGCACCAGGCTGAAAACACTGTTTTTTCCTCCAAAAATTCAAAATTGACAAAAAGTGTGCCAAATTTCTTGAAAATTGAGCTAAGTGACCTGCGTCAAGTACTATGTTGGGCAATGGAAGCCTCCGCCAAGATTTTGAGTCTATCTTGGTCTTTCTTCCTCAAATTTTTCCTCAATTTGGCCTTCAAGGTCCTTATCCTCGCTTTACAGATCTTGTTTCTTGCCAAATAGTGATAGGCCATGTGCCTCAACATCTTTTTCTCTTTGTTAGCCTTCTCCAGCAACTTCTCCATGTGCATGTTTGCCCTTTCTAGCCAAAATTCATGGTCAGCTTCAGTCTCTTGCTCTAGTGGTGTCAATTTGATTTTCCTCCTCTTGGTTGCTTGCCGGTTTTCCCTTATAGTTTGCAACTCCATGATCGTCTATTGATCCTCTAGCTACTTGTTCCTTTGCTCAAGATAATTGATAATCCACTTAATGTCAGCTTCTTGTTCCTGGATGATCTCTTTAAGACTTAAGCTTTGCGGGCCCAAATCAGTGTCCTCATCCTGAATGAAAATGAAATCTCTCTCTTGACCTTCCAAAGGCCCCTCATCATGCAAATAGTACTCGTTTTGTCGCTGCAAATAGCCTCCTTGTCCCCTTTTGATAAGTGATGAATACTGGCACACTGGTGGTTTGAGTCTCATGCATTTCTTGCTGATGTGAAGGCCCTCCTGCCTCATGAAAAACTAATGGGGTCACTTGAAGACTTGTGAAAACCTCATGTGAAATGAAATCATCCCATGAAACATTCAGCAAGCTCAGCTGATGCAACACCACAATCTTGATCAATGCAAAGTGATAAATGTTGTTGTACTGTTGATGAGGAGGCTTTCTTTTCACTAATGTGGTCATTTTCTCAATATTCTGGCACATGAAATAGGGGAGGTAGTACTCATTTTGTCGCTGCAAATAGCCTCCTTGTCCCCTTTTGATAAGTGATGAATACTGGCACACTGGTGGTTTGAGTCTCATGCATTTCTTGCTGATGTGAAGGCCCTCCTGCCTCATGAAAAACTAATGGGGTCACTTGAAGACTTGTGAAAACCTCATGTGAAATGAAATCATCCCATGAAACATTCAGCAAGCTCAACTGATGCAACACCACAATCTTGATCAATGCAAAGTGATAAATGTTGTTGTACTGTTGATGAGGAGGCTTTCTTTTCACTAATGTGGTCATTTTCTCAATATGTGGTGGAGATAGTACTCATTTTGTTGCTGCAAATAGCCTCCTTGTCCCCTTTTGATAAGTGATGAATACTGGCACACTGGTGGTTTGAGTCTCATGCATTTCTTGCTGATGTGAAGGCCCTCCTGCCTCATGAAAAACTAATGGGGTCACTTGAAGACTTGTGAAAACCTAATGTGAAATGAAATCATCCCATGAAACATTCAGCAAGCTCAGCTGATGCAACACCACAATCTTGATCAATGCAAAGTGATAAATGTTGTTGTACTGTTGATGAGGAGGCTTTCTTTTCACTAATGTGGTCATTTTCTCAATATTCCGGCACATGAAATAGGGGAGGTTCATCATCCTCACCCTAGTGAAATGCATCAATAATCTAATATGGTATGCATACAAGCGAGAAAATCTACCTTCACAACTGAAATATTTGATTATGAGCTTCATGAGAGGAGCATATGTGTCCTGTAGGTATCTGAAAGGGAAAACTCTACTGATCTACTTCTGATAGGCAGCCTAGATATAAGGCTCATAATGTTCTTTGTCCACCAGTTGTCCCTTGTTCCACTGCTCTCCCACATTCGGAATACCTGTTGCCTCAGCTATAGTTTCAGGTGTCAAAGTGAATGTAACACCTGCCAAATTGACCTGGCCATTGTGAAGATGGAGGACAAACAATCTAGCAAGCTCATGGTGGCATTTAACTCTTTCCACCATCTCACAAAACTGGTAGAAAGATTGATGTTTGAAACATGCTACAGCAAGAGGACAAGCCAATAGCTCTGTAAGTGTAGTGGGATCCTCCCGGATGTGTTTGCCTCCCTTGTGAGGTTTTCTGGGTGCATGAAGTTCTTGAGAGGAATCACTCATTGTTTCCTCATCCCTTTCATAAGGTGAATCTGTCGCCATATTTGCCACTGTTTGATGTTCTATGATGAGTATGAAGAGATTTTTTATCAACAATAGGTGTTTTTTGTTTAATGAAAGGGATTGATGATTTGGGACAATGAGTGAGGGATTATATGCTGACTATAGGGTTTTTTGGAGTGGCAGGGTTTTGGGAATGCAAATTAGGGTTTAGGAGTAGTGGGAATTAGGTATTAGGGTTTTTAGTTTTGGGGATAGGGGGATAGGTGAGTGTGAATGAGAAAGGGGAGGCAAAATGAAATGAGGGAAATGTAGTGAAGGGATGTGAAAATGATGCAAGGGAGCAAATAGCAACAATGAAAAATTTGAACCCTAGACAGATTTTTGAATGTGACTGTGCAACAAACTAGGGTTTTCCTTTTCACCTATTTACACACCATGAAACCTGACTAAAACCCTTGCAATGGCACTTAGGAATGTTAAACTTACTTGGGAGATAATGTTTGCAAGATTTGGAGCTTGGAGGAGGTGATTTGAGTGAATTTCGGGCTTGAAAGGTAGGTGCACCACACCCACTAACTGGTGCGTCGTGCCTGTGTATTTTCCAATGTATTTGCTGAGTTCTGTGCGCCGCACTGACCAGGTGCGCCGGGCTAGGAGCTTTGCACAATTTTACGGCAATTTTTCTCCCTTAGCCCTCAAATCGCGATTTTCTCTTGTTTCTTCCACTTCTTTAGGCACAAATGAATTCTTCAACATGAAAAACACTTTATATACCCATGACTTCAATTTTTCACTTAAAAAAAACCCACTTTTCTAAAGTTTTCTTTTCACTTGTTCTTTAAAAATCTGTTTTGGCAATTTGACTTGCTTTTTGCCTTTGATGGACTAAATGCTTGGAATTTTTGACTCTTTTGTAGGAGATGGAGTGCAGGAGCTTGGCAAGGTGACCAAGGCTACTGCTTGCACTTATTACATATAGGAAAAATGAAATTACATGAAATTCTTATACATAAAACAATAAAACTCTGCTTTTTCCTCAAAACAGGGTTTTGAGGAAAAATCAATTACTTAGCATGTGATTATTGAAATTCTTGATCCTGAAGTTTTATTTGGCCTCCTCATGTGCCTGCTGACCATTATTGAGCTTTTAAAGACCATGAGGGAAAAATGATAATATGCCACTGCCATCCGATGATCCATGATCCTAATGGAATGCAGTTGATCGGATGAGACACCTAAAATGCAATGCAACAAGAGAATTTTGATCACTGATGGAGGGATGAAGATACTAACACTAACAAAGCCAAATTGTGGTACACTGTGCAAATGACAGCGCTGACTCCCCGACACTCCATCGTCCCAGCCGTCACTGCCACACTTACGCCAAACCTACCACACCACCATTAACTTCTAGATATTCATCTCAAACACATGCAGGATTCTAGATCCTCCTTCGGCCTCTATAAATTTGTAATTTCTCTTTCCAAGGAAGGCAAGCCAAGGCCCGGGCCTATTATGTATTGCTAAGTGATTTATGTTCTCCAGTGATTGTTTTATCTATTCTGACGTTTCTGATTGAGTAATCTTGTTGTTTCTCCATTTATCTGTCTCTGTGAATTATTCTTTGTTGTGTGCTCTGAACTAGCAACTGGTATAAGAGTCAGTGATATTCAAAGTGTCATGGATGTGTCATATAATTTCTAACTGCTGAACGATGCACTGTTTTTGTCAGCCTAAACACGCTCGCCATATCCACTCGCCAGATCCAAGTCGAAGTTCGTTCCTCGTAAGCAGCACTGCAAGAAGCCATTATTGGGCAGCAACAAGTCGCCTCTGCAATTGTTCTCTGCAAGCAGTCGTTACGGAGCAGCAACAAGTCACCTGTTCTCTGCAAGAAGAATCTGTTAGATTTCTTTGTTTTGAAAATACGCTAGATTAGATAGAGTTCCTGGCTTGAAAGGACCGTAAAAATTTGGATGAGAACAGAAGGGAGGACGGATGTTGAAGGAAAACCGAAATCGTAGGAAAGGGGACGGCTGTTGAAGAAAAAATGAGATTGTAGGAAAAGAGGACAGTTGTTGACATTGGAGTGCCAAATGTGGAGTTCGATGCCATGCTGTAAGCTTTTCAAATGGACATACGGGCCACTTATTTTTGGTGTGAAGGCTTTATGTTTTTTTAAGTGCTATGTTTTAATTTTTCAAAAGAGCATGTATGTGTGAACATCAGTGGAAAGTATTTTTTTTAATTTATTATTATGGTTTCACACATGTTTAATGTTAGATTTTATGTTTTTTTTTAAACATAAAAAGTATAGTTTATTAAAAGGAGGAGGTTTATTGCTTGTTTTAAAGGAGTAAACAAGTTTTTTTTAAGTGGCAAGAGAATTAAAAAAAAGGAGTTAAAAGGAGATTGATTTTGGCAGAAGTTGTAATAATTAAAGTTTTATTTTTAAGTGGATTTTTTGTTTTTTGGGCATAAATATTATTGAAAATGGAGACAGCAATTACAGATATGGAGAAGTTGAGTGGGGCTAATTTTTCCCTATGGAAATCACAGATGGAGGATATATTGATTTTAAAGGATAAGTATTTGCCGATTGAGGGCACAACAAAGAAACCCTCATTGATGACAGATGAAGATTGGAATAAGCTAGATAGAAAGGCGATTGAAACAATCTGTCAATATCTAGCAAAGAATGTGTATTTCAATGTGTCCAGAGAAAAGACGGCAAAAGGATTATGGAAGAAGATCCATGATCTATATGAGAAGAACATGACATCAAACAAAGTGTTCTTGATGAAGAAGCTTTATAATCTCAAGATGAAGGAGGGTGCTTCAGTTTCTGAGCACTTGAATGCATTTAATATTATTACTAATCAGCTTGCCTCTATTAAAATCATTTTAGATGATGAAATTAAAGCCATTTTGCTAATGTGTTCTATGCCAGATAGCTGGGAAAATTTAATTGTAGCTATGAGCACTTCAACAACTGCAGGGACCCTGAATTTTGATGATGTCAACAGTAGTTTAATGAATGAGGAGTTGCGATGAAAATCAATTGCAGAAAACGAGGGAGGAGAAGCTCTAGCTCTAGTTGATCGTTGTAGGAGAATGGATCGAGGCTGACAAGGGCGATCAAGATCGAGAGGCTAATCAAAATCAAGGAGAGACAGGATCATCTGCTTTCTTTGTGGCAAACCCGGGCACATGAAGAAAGAATGTTGATTTTGGAAGAAAGGACAAAAGGATCAGAGACCGACTAGTACAAATCAAAAGTCATCCAACACAAATGAAGGTGAGACTACTGCTATAGCCACAGATGGTGATGTGTTGTTTACTGTTTCATTTGAGGATGCATGTGTATATACATCTAGTAGTAGTTTTGATTGGATCCTTGACTTTGGGGCATCTCACCATGTAACCCCATGCAAAGATAGTTTTGTTGTGTATAATCCTAGTGATTATGGTAGAGTGCATTTGGGGAATAATCATTTTCACATTATTGTTCCAATGGGAGATGTCTAGATCAAGATGAAGGATGGACAAGATATATTGTTGAAACAGGTCAAGCATGTACCAAAAATGCACATGAGTTTTATCTCTATGGGACAACTGCATGATGAGGGCTATTCCACAAGCATTGGAAAAGGAGGCTGGAAAATTAGCAAAGGATCATTGGTCATGGCCAAAGGACCCAAGACAAGAACATTATACACATTGAAGGCACTGATAGGAAAATCAGATTTGGTTGTTGTCACAAAAGAAGGAAATTCAGTAGATCTGTGGCATAAGCGTTTGGGTCACATGAGCGAGAAGGGCTTAAAAATCCTTGTTGATAAAAATTTATTGCTAGGTTTGAAATCCTACAATCGTAATCTTTGTGAGCATTGTATATATGGTAGACAAAGAAGGGTTTCATTCCTTAGAGGTGGCCATGACAAAAAGAAAAATGTGTTTGAATTGGTACACTCATATGTGTTTGGGCCTGCTAACATCAAATCATTAGGAGGAGCATCATAGTTTGTAACATTTATAGATGATGCATCTAGGAAGGTTTTGGCATATCCTGTGAAAAGTAAAAGTGAAGTGTTTGGAATCTTTCAAAAATTCCATGTTGTTGTTGAAAGAGAGACCAAAAAATTGCTCAAGTGTTTGAGAACAGATAATGGTGGAGAATATTTCTCAAATGCATTCAAGGAACATTGTAACAAGTTTCGAATAAAGCATGAGAAGACTGTGACTGGTACTCCTCAACAAAATGGTGTCACAGAAAGGATGAATTGCATTATTATGGAAAAGGTGTGAAGTATGTTGTCCAATTCTGGTTTGGGGAAGAATTTTTGGGCTAAATCAGTTAGGACCGCTAGCTATCTCATAAAGAGATCTCCAACTAAAACCTTGGATGGTGATATCCCTGAAGAAGTTTGGATTGGTAAGAAGTTGAATTATTCTCACTTGAAAATCTTTGGATGTGAAGCATTTGTACATATTCCCAAAGAAAATAGAACTAAGCTAGATGATAAATCTATGAAATGCATTTTTTTTGGGATATGCGAATGAATAATTTGGTTATCGTCTATGGGATCCAATCAAACATAAAATTATTAGAAGCAGGGATGTTATATTTAATGAGTCAGAAATGTTTAAGAGGATTGAAGGTGAGATGGAGATCAAGAAGGTTATTGACAGGTTTGAAAAGTAGCAGGAAAACATCCCACCAATGCAAGAAAATGAACAGCAAATTCAAGAGCATGAAGAACAACAAGTGGAAAATGATGAACAACAAGAAGAAGGAATCTTGCAAGAACCTTTATAGGAGATTCAACCTAATAATGCACCACAACAGTTGGTTCACAAATCTTCTCACCCTCATAAACCTTCACAAAGGTATCCTCCTTCAAACTATATTTGTTGATTGATGAAGGTGAGCCTAATTGTTTTCAAGAAGCTTGTAAAGTTGAGCACAGTAAAGAATGGAAGAAAGCAATAGAAGAATAAATGAACTCTTTGCAGGAAAATAAAACTTGGGAGTTGGTAAACCTCCCAAAAGGAAGAAAGGCTCTACAAAACAAATGGGTGTATAGGATTAAGCATGAACATGACGAAAAGAAGGAGAGGTATAAAGCAAGGCTGGTGGTGAAAGGATTTGCCCAAAAATAAGGTATTGACGTCACTGAAATTTTCTCACCTGTTGTTAAAGTGTCATCCATTAGAGTCATTCTTGGTCTATTTGCTATTTTAGACTTAGAATCTGAACATTTAGATGTAAAAAATGATTTCCTTCATGGTGAATTGGAGGAAGAAATTTATATGGAGCAGCCAAAAGGCTTCATAGAAAAAGGCAAAGAAGACCTTGTTTGCAGGTTGAAGAAGAGTCTTTATGGGTTGAAACAGGAACCTCGACAATGGTACGAGAAATTTGATTCATTTATGTTGGAACATGGTTTTCAGAGGTTGGAAGTTGACCATTGTGTCTATATCAAGAGGTATGATCAAGGAAAGTATATCATATTATTGTTATATGCATGATAAGAATAAGATCAATAGGTTGAAGAAAGATTTGGGTAGCAAATATGCAATCAAGGATTTGGGACCAGCACAACAAATATTGGGCATGCAGATTATGCGTGACAGGAAAAACAAAAGGTTGTGTTTGTCACAAGAAAAATATATCAAGAAGGTGCTTGATATGTTTAATATGAGGGATGCCAAGCCAGTTGGTACACCCCTTGCAGCCCACTTCAAGCTGAGTGTTGAATTATGTCCTAGTGATGACAAGGAGAAGGAAGGGATGAGCAGGATTCATTATGCTTCAACAGTTGGAAACTTAATGTATTCCATGGTATGCACACGATCAGACATTGCATATTCATTGGGAGTAGTGAGCAGGTTCCTTGCCAATCCAGGCAAACAACATTAGCAAGCAGTGAAATGGATTTTGAGGTATCTCAAGGGTACTAGTCATTATTGTTTATGTTTTGGTCATAATGAGATTGTGCATGAAGGATTTATAGATGTAGATATGGCTGGAGATATGGACACCAGAAAGTCCACTACAGGCTATTTGTTTACATTTACAAGTGCATCAGTATCTTGGGTGTCAAGGCTACAAAGAATAGTAGCTCTCTCCACAACAAAAGCATAGCACATAGCTGCAACAGAACCTTGTAAAGAGATGTTGTGGATGCAACGATTCTTAGGAGAGATAGGAATAAATCAGGACAAGTATGTGCCATTTTGTGATAGTCAAAGTGCCATTCACTTGGCGAAAAACCCAGCATTTCATTCAAAAACCAATCACATTGACTTAAGGTACCATCGGATCCGGCATGTGTTGGAGGAAGAACAATTATCTTTGGAAAAGATCCATATAGATAGGAACCCTATGTTGAAAAGTGTGCAACAAGAAATGCTAAATTAGAATGTGCTAAAAATAGACCTGCTAAAAATAGCATGTCTAAAAATAGCAGTTTGGCCAGTGAGGTCATTGGCCACATTGGGTGAGAGGTGAAACTGCTAAAAATATAAAGTTCTAAAAATAGCATTTATGGGTCCCTTCCTATTTATAGCAGTCCCTAGTCTATCTATAGGAAGTAAATTCAAATTTGGTCTTACTAGCAATTTGGAATATTAATTAATTAATTCTCCATGAGTTAATTAGTTAAGGAAAAGCAAACTTGAAGTCTTTGTGAGAACATGCAATTATTTCTCCATGCATTGGGGAATGTGTCCTTGATTTTCTCCACTTGTTGAGGAATTAAGGATGAGTTCTATAGTGAGAGGATCAATTGACTTAGTTTAACTTAGTCAAGTTCAGTTAGATTAATTTAACAAGTTGTTAAATTAATGACATATAGTTTGTTGATGCTTACATGCATGTGACAACTATTAATTTAGATAACTGAGAATTCACTCATGGATAACTGTTGCATGTCAATTCTGTCAGAGACCCGGTTGAGATCAGATGTGGGACAGTGTACTATCAGATGCTTGGATATTTCTAGTAAGTATTCCTTGCATGGAGAAGGATCTATTATAGGAGATTGGAGGACTTGTGGCCTATATATTGAGGCCTAGGTAGTCCATGATTTTCATCTTTTGATTGAAGATCATCAGAGTACAGAGAGAGCAGGATAGCTATTGAGATGATTCTTTTTGTATGTTGAAGAGGATTTCCACCTGATTGATAATACGTGGTTGGGGTTTTATGTTGGTTCTTTCCCCTAGATATATATTTTTTTATGTGTGATTATTTCTCTTGATCAGTTATGCATGTTTCTACTTGATGTTGCTCATGAATTCGATTATGCTTCCACTTAATGTTTTTGTAGAAGTAGAACAAGTATTATGCTTTAGGACATTGCATATATCGGTTTGTTCTACAGGTGAAATTTCTACATGGTACCAGAGCTAGCTTATTTGTAGAAAAAATCTACGAAAATTCTACATGATATCATAGCACAGGTGATCAAGCAAGAACAGTATATTGAGAGGAGATTTAAATTTTTGAGTTTTGGGCCGAGAGTTTGCAGAGCAGATCTGAAAATTTATGTACAAAATTTTCAAAAATAAATAGCAGATTTGGATTCCTTGCAGAAAAATCCCCCAAAAAAAAAATCGTCTGAATCGGAGTTCGGATGAGGGAGATATCGCTGATTTAAAATCAGCTCTTTTTCTAGAAAATTTTGTGACGGCAGGAAAGTGGAAATAGATTGGTGTGCTAGCCAAGAACCTGTATGCACTTGAGGTACAAAATGCATGCAAAGCCTTAAGGAGAAAGGCAAAGGTTAGATACTTGGTGGTTGAGAGGGAGAGTATGTTACCTTTCAACATGCAGCGCCAGAAGAAGTCTCAAACGATTGTGGAGGAGCCACGATTGGTGCAGCAGCTTCAGGAGGTTGTGGAGTAGCTACAACTAGAGAAGCTGAGAGGAGATCGAGTAGAGACATCTACTCATGCAGAGACCTCCAGTAGGGGGAAACTTTGAGCCAGGTGGGCAGAGGGATCACATGCAGCCATACTTCCAAGTAGGAGGTGGGGTGATATAGAGTGATTGTCCCAAGGAGGAAGGGTAGGATCCTTGAGGTACCCAACCTCTTGGATGAGACTTTGCTACGGGAGCCCCAATGTGGAGTAGCAAGACCTGTCTGATTAGGTAGAGATAGATGTGGATGGAGTGGCAGAGAGAGCTACAGTGTAGAGAATCCCAAGATAGCACATATCCTGTAGGAAGCAACAATGCGAGAGGCACAAGTGTTTTTCACAGTGCTAGGTGGCACAAAGAGGTATGAAATGGTGCGAGATGCATGGAGATGTTGCAGTAGCGCGGATGTCAGAGAGGGAGCACTTGTCAGCATTAGGTAGAGCTTCAGCATCAGAGTACGTTTCTAGCCCAACAGAGTGGTCAGTTAGGAGTGTTTTTGTTCCAAGTGTTGTTGGAGCAAGTGGACCGGGTAGATGTGTTGCATAAAACATTCCAGAGTTACAGGATTGGGTTTGAGAGAAAGCCTTTCTTGTTGAGAGGGAGTGTTGAAAAGTGTGCAAAAAGAAATGTTAAATTTAGAATGTGCTAAAAATAGACCTGCTAAAAATAGCATGTTTAAATATAGCAGTTTGGCCATTGAGGTCATTGGCCACATTAGGTGAGAGGTTAAACTGTTAAAAATAGAAAGTTCTAAAAATAGCATTTATGGATCCTTTCCTATTTATAGTAGTCTCTAGTCTATCTATAGGAAGTAAAACTAATTTTGGTCTTAACAACAGTTGGAAATATTAATTAATTAATTCAGTTGGGTTAATTAGTTAAGGAAATTCGAATTTGAAATCTTTGTGAGCATGCACATGAGTTGTCACACTGATTAAGGAATTTATCCTTAATTTATTCCACTGATTGAGGGAATAAGTATGAGTTCTATAATAAGAGAATCAGTTGACTTAGTTCTAACTAGTCAAGTCTAGTTAGATTATTTTAACAAGTTGTTAAAATAATAAAATATAGTTTGTTAATGCTTGCATGCATGTGACAACTATTATTTTAGATAACTGAGAATTCACTTATGGATAATTGTTGCATGTCAGTTCTGTTAGAGACCTAGTTGATATCAGATGTGGGACAATGTACTATTAGATGCTTGGATATTTCTAGTAAGTATTCCTTGCATGGAGAAGGATCTATTATAGGAGATTAGAGGACTTGTGGCCTATATATTGAGGCCTAGGTA